>JAUPMG010132317.1:0-11461 GCA_031762675.1 Pachysandra terminalis
CAATGTGTTTGGTTATGTATTGACTTACCACTCCCATATGGAATGGGGTGAGAGTTACTATTTCGAATCATAGGGTCTCAATCGAGAACTCTAGATTTGGGATGTGACAGTTAATGTGCTTTAGTTATAGCTTAGGCCATATCTCTTACTTATCGTCTACAACCTGCAAGGAATAGCCAGCAAGGAATAGTGACTGGAGAGAGAGAGAGAGAGAGAGAGAGAGAGGGCTTGGGCTTTATAAAAAGGATTAGTTCCTTGTCTTTGATGCAAAGCAGGGAGGGAGGGAGAGAGAGAGAGAGAGAGAGAGAGAGAGAGAGAGGCTTTATAAAAAAAGGCTAATTCCTTGTATCTCTTTTTTCTTCTTCACTACTTTTTCTTTCTTCGTCTTTGCTATGAGAAAACTTATTTTGGGAGGTCAAGGGTGTTTTTTCATTCTCATTTTGGGAAAACTTATTCTGCCTTGACTAACCAAACAATCATTTTTTTTTGTGAGAAGTCATTTCATTGGTTGGAATTCATTCCCAAAATGGCACCTAAACGTGGCCTACTTTTTTGCCCTAATCATTCCAAGTTCCCATTTCGATGTTTGGATTATGGGTGAATATGAGGGACTAAGCATTACACATGATTTTAAAATAACCACACTTACTAGCATGACGTGGTTCTTGGTAATCTCGAATCCACCTATTGTCATGAACCAAACCTGAAAATCTCAATGAAGTCCCCAAGTTTAAGTTGTAACTCTCACCCCATATCCAAATGAGAGTGGATAAGCAATACATCACCAAAATAATTGAATTAAGAGAGATATTATATAAGATAAATTTATAGAAAATAATATTATTAAGATAATATCCATCACAAAACATCCTTCAAACAGAAAACAACATAAAGAAAATAATATTAGTCTCATGCTTCAAATCAATCTCTATTAACTACTGAAAATCAAAGTAAGTACTGAATTACAGTAATTAAACCCTACTACAAGTTCTACTAAAATCATCAAATAAAACCCTAATAATGACTAATATCTTCATAGCATCCTTGTTCTTTACCTTGGTCCTCATGGTCCTTATGTCCATCATCTATAAGTCCTGAAATATGTTGTGCTCGAAAGCGTAAGCTACACTAGCTTTGTAAGTAAACAAGGCTAAAAATATTTAAAATTGAAGTATGGACAATGTCACTCTTCAATGGTAATCCATATAAACAATAAATGAGTAAATCATGAGATATATATCAATATGCAAGGGAAACATGTAATATGTGATAAATATATGATGTGTGATCATTATGCAATAAATATGTGAATAATGAAGCAATAAAATATAATATGCAATATAATGCAATGGGTTGATTCAGTTATTAATGCATGTTGTGCACTTAGCAAGTAAGATCACTACATGTGATTGAAGACAAACAATCTAATATGCATGCTGTATAGTATTCGCTTAGTGTATGTTTCACAGCTGATCAAACCCCTGGCTAAACAGAATGAAAATCATTCCTCGAATACACGGCCATAATAAGGGGGTTATTTCATGTGTGCATCATAGTTTCTAGGATTTGTGACCTAGAGGTCCCAATTTCCTTACTTTATTACCGATCATGGGGACAAATCCCAGGTCTTCACCAATGTGAAGTGTTCCTTGCGAGTCATACATAAATCGATCTACTAACATAATTTCACTCGGTCATCCATCCAACAAGACGGACATTCGTCTCGCAAGACAAGAATCAAAGTTGGTCTATTGGGATGATCAGTCTCTCAATACATAATATAAGTCTCCTCTCCTATTATGATTTCCAGATCATAATACTCTCGCGAACATCATGACTGTGTGTGTTGCACCTAATTTCCTATTGTACAACCCACTAATCACAATCGGTCAAAAGTCAAACATGATAGCTAATTACTAAAATTTTAAACTAACCCCTAGTTTTATATTATTTACACATTAACCGTATTATTTTTGTTTGGGTTTTTACACCTATATTTCTACTTATTCACCTATGGAACCCACACAAATAGGGTCAATGTTCAAATGGGTTGCTTGTTTACTGCAATAGATTAGAAAAATGAAAACCTGGACCCAAATCGGAAAAAAAAGATTCTATGCCCATGTGGGGTACCCACCCAGTTATTTTCTTCCACGTAGACTAGTGGCAGAAAATACTCCAATTAAGGTGGAAGCCAATTTAGAGTTTGTAGGAGCAGAAATTTTGAGATCAAAAGATGTCACATGGCATGATCTCACAAGGTGGACCCCACTAAGGGATAATTCTTATAAATTAAATAGAAAATTATCTAAAATAAATCTTGATAATTCTCATAGGAATTATCTTCAAATCTGTATAATTTCTACTAGATAGGAAATTATCTTCAAATTCTTTTTAAGTGGTGGAGATCAAATACAACTCTTTCACATCTACGTCTATAAATAGGGTGGTCCTCCCTCATTCCAAATCAGCAAGGGGATAGAAGCCAAGCCAAGGAGAAGAAATGTTGCTCCCCTAGATCCTAGAGAAATCATCAAACTCAAGGAAGAAAGATCAAGGAGAAGAAGCTCTGAAGCCCTTCTGGTCTACCGCTATGAAGATCTGAAGACTTGAAGTTCTAAAGCTACATTCAAGCTCGAAGATAAAGCTCTTCATCTCTAAATACGCTGAAAGGCCCAGAGATCTAAGCAAAAGTTGAAGCTTTCGTCCCACATCTTCCAATAGTTTACAAGCCCGAAGATCAAGCCGAAGACTTCACAACAAATCCCTAAGATTTCGTTAGTGGAATCTATCAAATCCACAACCTTTCTAATCGCTGCAGAGGAGATCAAGGAAGATCAAATCAACCCAAGAATAAGATGTTGCAACCCTTGCACTGAAGAGAAGAATCAGAGGATATTTTATTTTGTACAAAGAAAAGCCCTAGAGATTGTGATCTCCTATTTTTAAATATCTACAAATTGATTTCGTATCTACAAATCTTGTTCGTTGGTTTTCCAATAACAAAATTTGTGTTAAAGAGTAAATGTGTCTTCTAGTGTTTTAGATTGATACGTGGTTGGGTGGGGTATTACTCATAACTATCTTAGTATTATAAACTCTCATATGAACCCCATCATGACAAAAGTAAAATAAAATAATAAAAAAAAATTCTTCATTTCTTTCAGCCTTTCCTTAAAGCATATATTTAATATGGGATAGTTAACATCCAGCCCGAACTGAATCATTTGAGTTTGAGTTCAGATTTTCGGACTCATTAATTTTGGGTTCAATTCAATTCAACTGATATAGATTGGGTCGAGCCTGAATTGATTAGAAGCCAGCTCAACTCGTGCTATTTCAAAAGTTGCACATTTTCCCCTAAAAATGAAGTTTGGGTAGGCAGTTTATCCAAAAAAATTTGAATCAATCATAGAGTTTTGTATGCCGGTAACTCATCATTGACATATTCTAGGCATGTATGCTATCATCATGGGTTTTGAGAGTTCTTGTGTTTTAGCTATAGCTTAGGCCGTATCTCTTACTTATTGTCTGCAGCTTGCAAGGAATAACGACTGGACTGAGATAGAGAGAGAGAGAGAGCTTTATAAAAAAGGCTAAGTTCTTCATTGTTTTTTTCTTTCTTCCTCTTTGCTATAGAAGTTACTCCATCTGAAAAAAAAAGTTCAAACTAGGCTAAGTTGGAAACAAGATAAAATTTACAAAATAAAAATTTGCAAGATTAGTCTACAATATAACAAGTGTGAAGTAGCAAAAGATTGCAAAAATACACATGGAGAAAAAGAATTAAAACTAAAATCAGGGCCTCCTTTGGAAGAGTATAAAAAAGAAGTAATGTGCATTTAATACATGTTAATCAATGTCAATAATTATCTTAGTATTAGAAACTCTCATAAGAACCCCATCGTGACAAAAAAATAAAAAAATTCTTCCTTTCTTTCAACTTTTCCATAAAGCTTATATTTAATATGGGATAATTAACATCCAATCGAACTCAATCTTTTGGGTTTGAGTTCGGGTTTTCGGGCTCATTAATTTTGGGTTCAATTCAGTTCAATCGATATAGATCGGGTCAAGCTTGAATTGATTAGAACCCAGCCCAACTCATGTTATTTCAAAAGATGCACATTTTTCCCCTGAAAATGAAGTTGGGATAGACAGTTTATCAATAATAATTGAACCAATCGTAGAGTTTATATGGCGATAGGACATCATGATGTAGTCTACGCACGTAAGCTATCATCATGGGTTTTGAGAGTTAGTGTGCTTTAGTTATAGCTTAGGCCGTATCTCTTATTTTTTGTCTGCAGGTTGCGAGGAATATTGAGAGAGAGAGAGAGAGAGAGAGAGGCTTTATAAAAAAAAGGCTAGTTCATTGTCTCTCTTTTTTCTTATTCACTGTTCTTTTTTTTTCTTATTTGTTATGGGAAAACTTATTTGAAGGGACAAGGCTATTTTTTCATTCTCATTTTGGAAAAACTTATTCTGCTGACTAATTAAATAGTCATTTTTTTTTCGTGAGAACTCATTCCATTGGTTGGAACTCATTCCTAAAATCAAAGCTAAACATGTCCTACTTTTTTGCCCAATTCTTTCCAAGTTTCTATTTCGATGTTTGTAATTTGGGTGAATATGAGGGGATACACATCATTTTAAAATAACCACACTTACTAGCATGATGTGGTTCTTGGCAATCTCGAATCTACTTATATGTAAGATATTATTATGATGGCCCACATGCCTCATTATAATATTAAGGGATTGGTTTAAATAAATCGATAAGATCATAACTGCTAAACCTTATTTGTCAGTTTATTTTGAAAATCAGTTATCTTGATTTAAACACGTTAATGGAACATGTAGTGTTCATGTTTATCTGAAATTGGTCATCTCTCTACCTATAAAGAAACATAACGTATTGTGTTTTTATTAATGAATGAACGAATAAATGAATAAAAACGCTATGTTGAATTGTAGAAGGCTGGGAAAGAGAAACACAGTTTCATTGTTCTATTAATCATCCCAAAGATTTGGACTACGGAGCAAAAGCTATGACTCTAGGTTAGTATTGATTTTGACTTCTCAATTAATTAATGTTATATGTGAAATCCCTAAAGTTCTAAGATCCATAATCATGATGAACATATTTTAAATTAACATGTATTAATTAACATTATATTCCTACTTATTCTCGTACGCACACAAATAGGGTCAATGTTCAAACGAGTTACTTGTTTAAAGCAATAGATTAGAGAAGTGTAAACGTGAACCCAAACCATCTCAATTAATATAACCCATCTGATTTGTCTAACCCTCTTTTAACAATAAATGTACTAAACTAACATAAATAATATATGAAGATACCTTTTAATATATAAAATATATGTACAAACAGGACGTAAAACGGGTAAGATGGATTACATGGATCAAGAAGTCTAACTCAAATCCAACGCTTACCTGTTGTAAATGGCTTGATCTGCTATCAACCAGTTTATAGAAACCTCAGCCAAAACCTATCTATATATCAGTGGTTTCAGTCGGATTGATAGGTCGGGTCGCAAATTGTTGATTCTAGTTTTGCCACATCATCTGTCACATATAAAATATGTGCCACATAACTATTCTAATTATTGTCATTTAGTATCTTTCATCAATATTATTCTTTTTTAGGATAATTTACACTTACTTCCCTTGAGGTATGAGAGAATTACACTTACCTCCCTTCACCTATGAAAAGCAACACTATGCCCCTTGGTAGATGACCGCCGTTAAAAAGAATTAACAGAGATTACATGTCTAAAATGCCATTAATATTCAAAAGCATAATGGATTATAATTGTTGCTTTAATTAAAAAAGAAAATTACTAAAATACCCTTAATTAGTAAATACCTTCTTTGTTTTTCTCTTCGTTGTGCAAATTCATTTTCAGACTGACAAAATCTTCTTCGACGAACTGAATCGATGAAAGCCTTTAATCTCTTCCTTTTTTTGTTTTGTGTCTTTTGGTGGGGTTTTCCTTTAATCTCTTTATTCCTTTTCTTAATCTCTCCAATGAATTTTTGTTCTTATTCTTTCAACCGACAAATTTGTGTCGGCCTAGCATCTCCGACGAATTATTCTTACTTAAATGATGTATTCAGTTTTGAATCGAATTATTTTTTTTCTATTTCTATTAGGACTTTGGTCGAACACATGGTGTTCATTTGGGCTGTGTTTGTTTCACCAGAGCAAAGAGGAGTTATCGGTCATTGATGACAACAGATTAGAGAGAGAGAGAGAGAGAGAGAGAGAGAGAGAGAGAGAGAGAGGTTCTTAAGGTCGCATAGAAAAATGGTCTCTCTTTATCTCCTTTTTCCCAAAAAAGAAACAAAAATAGGCTCAATGAGTTTCGTAGTTTTGTTGTCTCACCACTTGGGTTCGTTGTACTTTTGCATGTTGCTTCTTATTTATCATCCATCCGATATTCGTTGAGAACTTTTATCTAATCAAAACAATTTTTGGAATTGGCCACACCTCTCTCGATCTGTCTTGAATAGCAATTAGGTTAGTGGGTTGGATTTTGTGACTTCAACATTGTGAGGTCTACCTCCATCTATCGCCGGAATCCAGATCAGACAGTGATGGAAGCTCAATGACATTAGTGGTATATGAGGCAAATGATCTTATTTATTCATTGAAGAAAGTAGCAAAAATGCAGGAAGTTGAGTTTCTATGATTTAGACCAGTTTTGAAATCAATCTTTCATCTTATGTCTTTGGATTCTCCATTGATATATGTCAAGAATTTATAGTTATTGAAAGTTATCATATCTATGGACTGTGAATTTAATGGAATAGTATCTTTGGGAAATGGTGTTTCAGTTGCAGGCACAATTATGTATTCCAAGTTCAACCATTAGCAGCATCTAAGGTTTGGAATTGGTGTAGATGTAATCTTCATTCTCAAAGATACTCTCTTCACCATGGTTGCAATTGGTCTGTTCTGACCTTATTAATTTTTAGTTCTCTCTTAATCTGTCTCCTGATCTTGGTGCAACAAGCTCGACCTTGAAGAACATGGGTTGGCTCTCTTTGAGCCTTATCTGCAACACCTCAGTTGTAGAGTGAAACATGGCCTATGTACCATGCCATCGTTCCCATGACCTTCTTGTAGTGATATGTGTTAATTGGTTGCAACACATAAAAGTCGATCATAAGAACTCCAAAACTTCTCTCGTCCAACTCTCTCACTTGATCCATCGTCCAACGAATCATACCTCCTTCGAAGATCGGATATTGGTAGTTATTAGAAGAGAAAGAAGGAGAAGAGGTTGTGCATAAGAAGCTTTTCAAGAGAGAAAACGGGTAGTTAAAATATATTATTTTAGAGTATAATTATACTTTAAAACTTTTAACTTAAATAGGGGTATTTTGGTCTTTTACACAATTGACTTTAACAACTTCCATCCAGCTTTTGGATAAACACTTAACAAAAGGAGGTAAATGTGACATCCTTCCAAACCTTAAGGAAGGTAACTGTTATTTTTAATAGGTGAAGGGAGGTAATTGTAATTTATCCTTTTTTTTTAACTCTATGCTGATGGTCACTGACCATTCCTAGGAGACCCGAGTTCGAACCCCATACCCTACCCACACCATCTCTCTTACGAGGGAAAGACCTACCAACCTCCTAAAGCAAGGTTTCAAGGATCGGACCGATCTGGTCCATATCAGGACCGGTCAAAACCGATCAGATTCTAAGCCACAATACAACTATTGTTTCAAGTCGCTTTAGATAGAACCAGTCCAACTAATACATATACGGACGGACTGGTGCAACTAGTCCAATTGATCCCAAGTTTTTTTTTTTTTTAATTTATAGATAGAATGGTCCAACGGGTATTGACTTGGACCGGTCCGGTATCACCATTCTGGTGACCGGTACCACCGCTCCGGCCCATCCAATTTTTTTCTTAATGGGCAATTCAACTTTTGTACTGGATCTGGACCGGCCAGTATTGCTGGTCCGAATCAGGATCAGCCCAGACCAATCTGATCCGTGACCCCAAGACTTAAAACCTTGGTCCCATGCAAATAATATTTACCAAGAGTGGAGACTCTTTGTTAATAAAGTAATAAATAACAAGAAACATAATATTTAAACCTTATAGAATGAGTGTAGTTGCTATTGCTTAATTAGGGACCTAAGGTTTCAAGGTTCGGATTGATCCGTACTGGTCGGGGTTTGGATGGGTCCGGTACTAAGCCACGATACAATTGTTGTATGGTGAGACTTTGGACCGGACCGGTACAACGAATACCAGTATGGACTGGCCAATACAATCGTTTTTTTTTTAAAGTTATAAATTGGACGGTCTAGACAAGTATCGGTTTGGTATCGTTAGTCTCGACTGTTCCGCTAGTCCGGTGAACCGTAAACTATAATCACTGGTCCGGCAATCGGTACCGCCGGTCCGACAACTAGTCTGACCGATCCAAAAAAATTTAATTTAAAAGAAAAAGAATTACAAAACAAATTTTATAACGGATGATATCGCAGTCTAGATCGGGATCGACTGAGACCGGTTCAATCCCCGATCCCGAGACTTTAAACCTTGTCCCAAAGAAGGAGAGGACCATCAATAAACATGGTCTCAAATTTACATAAAAAAAATTGAAATTTAATTTAGGGATAACACTTGTTTAAGGGGATGATTCTTGATCCATACACTAACCTCCCATTATCCCATTCAAAGTATAGAAAATGATAGTATCCCATTCGAAGTATAGAAAATGATAGTACAAAGTATAGAAACTGATCGTGCGCTTTGATTATTAGTTTAGAAAAATAACTAAACAAAGATTATTATTGAAAAAAAAAAACAAATCTTTACATTAAAAAAAAAAGCCTTTTTTTTTCCGGTAGAATAAAAAAAAAGCCTTGCTTGTATCTAATTGGGACTAGCAGAAATCTTTAACATTATCAATCTTAGGGATACTTATAGCTGAGATGATTGGTACGGATGTGTGATCGGAGAATATATCATAGTATTTTAGTTCCTTCTTGTATTTCATGTTTCCCCTCTTGTGGGTAAGCCTCAAGTTTCTTTTAGGGTAAATTACATTTTAAGCTCTTGACTCCGTTTGTTAAACTACAATTACCCCTTTTTATATAAAATTTCGGAGAGTTATAGACTGATTTATCCCTAATAAAATATAAAATTACTTTTCTCAAATTTATCACTTCCACCACCCCAAATCAATCCACGACCCTCTAGGGTTTCATATAAAAAAGGGTAATTGTAATTTAACAAACCTACAAACCTCATAGAGTCTAAGGGCAAGTGGTCGAAACCTCATGAGATCAAAATGTAATTTTTCCTTTATTTTATTCCATCTTTTTCTTGCACTCTTTTTTTTCATGTTTTTTTTTCCATATTTATACAATTATTCTGGTGGTTACTCATAAAAAAAAACCTTATTTACTCTTTTTTAATATATTTTTTTTATTTACTCTTTAAAGTTCGATGCCGGATAAGTCAGCTACAAAATCCCCAAAATAGAAAATATACGAAAAAAGTCAGGCTATAGATATTTCCCGTTTTATTTTGATCGTAAACGCTATTTCCTTTGCTTATTTTCAAACTGCTTTCGAGTCCAACCAACGGAAAAAAACCGCCCCTTGTATGAATGTACACTGTCATTTCTTTCCCGTTTTACCAAATTATCATTTACCGGCAAGCATTTTCAAATTGAAATTTCTTGTTTATCCTTCTCAGATCAATCACTGTTGTTCGAGTCTCGAACCCTATTTCTATATACCCTTATGTGTTCTAGATCTGAACCACAACACAATTTATGTCAAAAACCTCGCTGCATTCTGACTTTTTTTTAGCTTGAACAGTTCAGATTCGTTCTCTAGATCTGTAAGTGGTAGGTTATTTCGAGGACCGGTTGCAACTGAAATTTGATTTGAGAAAAAAAGTATATGATCTGGGGTTTTGTGATTTTTCTTTGAATCTTCTACTTCCTGGGTTCATTAACGATGCCCACTGTGTTCTTTCAGATCTTAAATGTAATATGCAGCTTCGAGTCTATGAGATGTTTTGAAACCCTAGAAGTTTACTGAGAATTTTGTTTCTTTGCGGATTTGATCGAAGATGGTTTTCTGGGAAGGGTATGTGACTGATGAAGCAATGGGCACTTTTGCCCCCATTGTAGTTTATTGGTTGTATGCTGGAATCTATCAGGTGATGCCTCCTTTGGACAATTATAGATTGCATACTAGAAAAGAGGAAGAAGAGAAGAACTTGGTGCCCCTTTCAGCAGTAATTAGGGGTGTCTTGCTGCAACAGCTCGTTCAGGCCACTGTTGCCCAAGCACTTTTCTTGGTCAGTATCTGAACTTGGTAAAGTAATGTTGGCACCAATTGTTTTTCTATTTGTTTTTGATATTTTTCCTTTAATTCATTTTTGGGCATTAAAAAAATATGAATAAAAAAAGATAACTCGGAGAGGCTGTTTCAACATGAGAGATTGGATTGAAGTGTAATATTTTGATGCATCATTCAGTACAATTTTCTATGAATAGCCTCAAATATTTGTATAGAAAAACTGTTTTTTCCACAAATAAGTTGGTATCGTTGTTGAATTCAATTTCTCCATTTTTCCCAAATAATGTCATTGCTTGAGATTTCCTCCATAAGTCACAGAAACATGGTAGTCTGCATTGTTTTGGAGTTTTATGACTTGCCCTTTTGCTGGAGCTTATCAAGGTTAAGTGGGATGTGTTCATTAAGAGGGGACACCCTCTGTAATCGGTGCTTATTGGGAAAATATCTGGAATCCTGCAACTTACCTCAACTTATCTCTGAAACCCTGCAATTTACCTCTTGTAGTTCGTGTTTAAATAACCTACTACTCGTACCAAGTCTGGAATCTGGATGGTTTCACCATGGTTTTCTTTTAGGACAGTTAGGATGTTACTAAAGATGATTTGATGTGCATGTTTATGGAATTCTTTGATTTGGTGTGGGGACCCATAATTACAAATGCCACCTTTTTAATTCTTGTTTCCAAGAAGGTCAATGCTATAGATATTGAGGATTTAAAACCCGATACCTTGATTGTCATTAACAAATTTCTAGCTTAGACATTATCCCTTAGGCTTAGAGAGTTTATTGACTTGGTGGTCACAACAAAAATCAACCTGCCTTCTGTAAAGAAAAGGAAAATTTTAATCTGAGTGTCGATTGCTATTGAGAGTGCTGAGGCGAGATTTACTAATGGGTTGAGGGTTTAGCTTGTATTCTAGATCTATAGAAGGCCTATGATAGGGTCGATCAAGTTTTTTCTGGACGTTATGTCACGCCCCGAACCCGTAACCCCGATCCCTAGGTGGGATGACACGAATCACGAGACGCAACCTTCGGGATCCATTTCTGGACCGCGGATCAGCATGTCATAACCAAAGATAAAATGAA
>JAUPMG010132339.1:0-11460 GCA_031762675.1 Pachysandra terminalis
TCACAAAACAAATCTCATATTTCTTCATGGAAATCATTCAAGTATGGAATCCAAGAAGTACACAATGTACTTACCTCGTCAAGAACGCGAATCCTTGCTCCAAGCTAGTCTTCTTGATGATTTTCTTCCTCTTCCTCTTCTTGCACTTGTTCTTCTTCTTGATCTCCTTATGGTTCTCCTTCTCCCCTCTTCTTCTCAGCACAACAAAACACAATAGAAGAAAAGGGTTAGACCCTCTTTCTAGCCCCTTAACTCTCTACAACCCTCAACCCTTAGAAAAGTTTGGTATGGATTTTTAAGTGAGGGTGGTGATAAGGTGTGTGCTCATGTAGGAGTTTCCATAGATGTTAGCCAATAAAAATCAGTTCTTAGTAAATGTTCTTCAAAACTCCCAAATCATTAAAACTCAACTCAAAATATTTTTAAAATCACACTTTTGGCCCCAAATCATTTATTAAAATTTTCAAGTCATTACAATGTATCCCCCTTAAAAGGATTTCTTCCTCGAAATTCACATACCTGGTCCTTCAACTAACGTGGATATCCCTTGCGGGCATCCTCTTCCATATAGTCACCGGGCTGACATATGTCTTGAAGGTAAATTAGTACTTGGCGCGCTTGTTGTTGTCGTTGTCGTTGCAGTCGCAGAGACGGATAATAATCTGGGACTGCGGGTCTTGTTTCTCGAAGTGTCGGTGGTAGATGGCAACTCCTCTGAATATGACCTCTCTTTCCATAGTTGTAACATATCCGGTTCACACGTAGTGCCGATTCATATCGATGTTGATATTCTCGGTTCCTTTGATGTTCATTTTCTTGTTTCTTTCTCTTTCGCTCTAATCTCCTTTAGTCTCGGATCTCTCGTTTTTCCATCACACTGTCCTTCAATCTCTTAGCTGTGCTGACCACATCCTTGTACTTTGTGAACTCACTCACTCTCAGCTTTGACTGGATGCCTCCCTCCAATCCGTTCTTGAACACGTATGCCCTTTTCTCCTCAGTGTTCACGGCGTATGGCGCAAACTGTGACAACTCGATGAACTTGATCTCGTACTCCGCCACTGACATACTTCTCTGCTTCAGCTTCATGAACTCTAGTCCCTTATCCTCTCTTAAGCTCCTCAAGAAATACCTTTCCAGGAACATACCCTTGAATCTCTCCCAACATACATCTTCTTCTCCCATTTTCTCTAGTGAGGTTCTCCACCACTTCTCAGCCTCTCCTTCAAGCATGAAGGCGTCAAGCCTCACCTTCTCCAAATCCTCACAGCTCAAAACTTCAAAAATATGATCGAGCTGACCCAGTCACTCTTGTGCTTCCGAGGGGTCAATCGAACCTTCATACATAGATGGTTCCAGCTCCTTGAATCTCTCTAAAAGTCCACTCAACTGGTCCTCTTGCAGCAACACCACAACATGATAATGATCTCGCCTTTTCAAATCTTCCGTACCCGAGCTTCCTTCCCCGATCATTCTGAATTCAAATGACGGAGGTAAGCCCGACAGTCCAAACAACATCACTCACTCATGCAACATCCAACATTATGAAAATCAGGCAACCACTACTAAGCATCCTCAAATCTCATCAATCAAGGCATGCCAACTAAAGTTCTAGTATGACTCAGCTCCAACATGAGACTTGTGTGTCACTCCGGCCCATCAGCATCCGTAGCCTCTTAGTATCTGTGGCCTGTCAGCCTCTCTCTCAGCCCACCCACAAGATGCCCGCCCACAAGATACCCGCCCACGTGACACCCACCAGAAGTTGGACTCACAATATCCCCTACTAATCAACAGTATCTCCATCTCTACTAAAGTCATAGCTCTCAGCACGAAAGCAAAACAAACACTTACATCCATGACAAGAATCCAGGAATCAATCATTCACATCACACTTCAAATCAGTCACAACATTGAAATTTTTCAAAACACTTAAGTACAACACATGGATGATAGAATTATGTAATCTAGGCCCCATTAATTCACTTATCATTTATCTTTAGACAGTTAGATTTTGTAGAAATTCTTTTGAGATTAAACCATTATATATAATTTATAATGTATCTTTTATCTTTCCTTATTAATTACGCTAACACACATTTCTTTTCAAAAATTCTAGGGCATAGATGTATTTGCAACTACATCGTCCCTTATACTTATGGAGGTACTTGGTCAGTGTTAGGGTTTTACATACTTATATACGTTTTAGAAATCAACACACAACAAGCCTTTGGTTATCAAGTCCCAATGGACTTTCCAACCCAGTATACTCGCCACACAAAACATCCTTAAGGCCCAATCTTTAGATGTTCAGGAATAGTGAGCTCTCTATCCTTCAGCATCCATTAGAAAGCAACCTCTAAGGGTACACAATTGAAAATCAAACTCAACTCCCACTCTTATCTATCTATCCCTTTACTCACATCTCTCTTCTATACTATGATCTAATCTAAGGATCATTCGCTCTGATACCACTTTGTCACGACCCGAACTCCAGGGTATGCTTCACGAACACAAGAGCATAGTCCGAGGATTCTAGGCATGACTCTCACCCCCTTCATCAAACACACAACCCAAGGGAGTGGCAACCACCAACTAAACAGAAGATCCAAACAAAGAACAGTGGATCAACAGCGGAAGCAAAATAAATATAAAGATGGTTAAAACTGATACAAGGTTCAAATACATCAAAATGATCCATAAATATAAAAGGGCTGAAAACACAGCCAAACCAAAAGAGTACAACAACTCTAGTCAAGATACATAGTCCAAAACAACATGTACGCAGAAGAAAGCCAAGTCTTCTCGTCACCGCCTCCAAATCATCCAGGTATCTACTATAGCGTCGCTAACTATGTCACCTGAAATATTTGAAGCCAGAAAGGCCTGAGCTATGTGCTCAGCACGTACAATGTACTAACCAGGATTCATACACTCAAATACATATCCATGAATGCATGCCATGCCATGGGTAAATGCATTGGTTTGTTCATTAGATGCAATGATATGAACAAGTAAACTACTAGCCAAACATGATGGCCATTACAATCACGGGAATGCAATGAATGAGATTAGGTACTGTGGCATTGGATGTCCACGATGATCCCACCTCACCAGCATGCATCAAGACCACAGATGCATGAACCACACAAGGTTGAGACTGACAGTGGATCCTGTGTGTACAACACAGTCACATGGAGTTGCAACTCTTGGAGGGAACACTACCTCCACCTGGATTGGGAACCAAAACATCCTTTAGTACGAGGGTGGTTCCGAGGGAATGATCTTCGTGAACCTCCCTCCATGGCACATCACCGGACACCACACATACCAATCGGATTACTCCATATATACATAATACGATATATAGCTGTCCTCGGGCTCTTGGGGTAGCTAATCCCTCACCCATAAATCAATCTTTGATTCATACATATATAGTCTCCATTGGGACACCAGAGATCTTGTCTCTCATTTGACAGTCACCTCGGAGTCCAAGTATCCTTACATTATCCATTGATCCTCCTTAAGAGGAACCAAGGTCAGTCCAAGGTCTGAGCCTCATACAGGGACCCATAATGCATGAATGTCCTTTTTGATGCATGGAATTATCATTCAGCTACATGTTATGCGTACGAGTAATCATAATTGCATAACATGATCCATCCAATCCATACTGAATCAAACACATCTGCACGTATGCAGGAATTAAATAAATAAATAACTAATGCATTTTACACAAGTCCATAATCGCATGGCACCAATGAGCATGCAACACCTCACACAAATCAACAATTTAGTCCACCAAACATTCAATCATCACAATCCAAGTTCACGACATTAATCACTATTTACAACTACTATGGGTTATGTGTATAGGAAAAGTGGTTCATGTTTTAACCTATCCAGTTTACATAACACTTCACTATCTAGGTCCTCAAGAGCGTACAAGTATTGATCAATTTGTACAAGAGTGAGGATAGTCAACATTAATGATTCATACTTCATTCAAGTCATAATGATCAACAATCATCACAACAATTCATGGGTATCGACATCTAAAATTGGATGCAAACCCTATCCTCAAGTACCTCTCATTATGCCTCAAACAGTCCCATCGGCGGATCCACTGACCAAGTCTATAGATGAATGAAATGTTCCTCAGTGTGTCCCGTCAGTGGACCGACGAATTCACCGACCAAAACTCCTAAAGTCCAAAGTCTGTCAGCAAATTCGTCGGTGCCACTGAAAAATTTGCAGACGCCCGTCGGTGGGTGTCATCGGTGGACTGACGAGTCCATTGACCAAAAATCCTAATGATAACAGTCCCTGTCGACGAATCCCATCGGTGGACCGACGTGCCACCGACAGTGTCCTCCCTGAGGTTGGTTCATCGACGGATCCGTTGGTACCACCGGCGATCTACCGACGGGGCTGGTCTTTGTCCTAACTCGTTGGTGGGTTCCGTCGATGGACCGACGAACCCCCGACAGTGATTCAAGTTGTTTTTTCTCAATCGGTGGGTGCCGTCGGTGGATTGACCACCCACCGACGAGCGCGATTCTGGTTTTCTTACCCAGATTTCGCCCCAAGTCTGGTTCCTCCTATTCATTTCTATTTGGTCTCTTCCCCCATGATAATTTAGGTCTGAAATACATGACTCAAACTACTCATTAGTCACACATGCAATAGAAATCGATCCAAAATCAATTATAGATAATTAATCATCCAAAAATGAACTCAAGAGTATGAAATAAGTAAATCTACACCTTAAGATACAAAATGCACAAATCTAAACACTAAATCAAGAAATCTATGGATCAAGCCATTCAAGGATCATGAATCACAAAACAAATCTCATATTTCTTCATGGAAATCATTCAAGTATGGAATCCAAGAAGGTCACAATGTACTTACCTCATCAAGAACGCGAATCCTTGCTCCAAGCTAGTCTTCTTGATGATTTTCTTCCTCTTCCTCTTCCTCTTCTTGCTCTTGTTCTTCTTCTTGATCTCCTTGTGGTTCTCCTTCTCCCCTCTTCTTCTCATCACAACAAAACACAATAGAAGAAAAGGGTTAGACCGTCTTTCTAACCCCTTAACTCTCTACAACCCTCAACCTTTAGATCTAGGTTTTCTTAAGTGACAAAATCCCCACCCTTGATTCATATTTTTAAGTGAGGGTGATAAGGTGTGTGCTCATGTAGGAGTTTCCATGTATGAGCCAATAAAATTTGTTCTTAATAAATTTTCTTTAAAACCCCCAAATCATTAAAACTCAACTCAAAAAAAATTTAAAATCACACTTTTGGCCCAAAATCATTTATTAAAATTTTCAGGTCATTACATATACACAATACAAGGATCACCAGTGAGTGCCTCAAGCATCACTCTTCAATACCATACAATTCATAAGACCCACATACCATTCACACAACAATTTATCAAACTAAGATTATTATACACTCTAACTTCATACCACATAGCTCGTATCATTATACAACCATTCATAATCACATTAACATATAATATCACACTATCAAGGTTTACGGTGTCGATGTCGCCAGACATGTCGCCAGTTTGCTGTGGTGACATGGGGGAAAAGTGGGGAAATTTGGGAAAAAGTTTGGGAAATCTTAGGTTTTCAATGGATTTTTCCCCCGAAACTTTAAATATGTCTAATTAAGGCTTAAATGCATCCAAATACATCAAAAAATTCAAAACAAAATGCCTACACATTAGAAGTCATTACATGAGGGGGGTTAGCTTACACGTTGTCGGGTTAGTATGCTGTAAAAATAAGATGTTGCATCTAATTAAGCTACAATAAAAGTCAATGTAAATCAATTAAAAGATATATAAAACTAGAAATCAAGTGCTATATCTACGAGGGGAAAAGTGAAATATGGGAGAAATGATGAGGAAATCTGGGGAAATGTGGGATTTTTGATGGGTTTTCCTCGCAAGTTTTAAACAACCCTTAGTAGTGTCTAAATACATCATAATACATCAAAAGATGCAAAAACAAATGTCTAACATTTTTTTAATTTTTAAAAAAAAATTCAAAAAACTGAAAATTTCTCCCATGTCACCGACATGTCGCCCATGTCGCTGACATGTCGCTCTTGTCGCCACAAAACGACATAATACCAATATTTCGTGTTGCCAACTGGGGAAATGGCGACATGTCGCTCGACATAGGCGACATGTCGCTGATATTGCATTCCCTGCACACTATACATAGTCAATTCATGTTGAAAAGTAGGCAGTTTACACATTTTGTTGCACAAAATATTATACACTCACTTCGCACACAAACCAAGAGCATACAAACACATGCACACTATACATAGTCAATTCATGTTGAAAAGTAGGCAGTTTACACATTTTGTTGCACACAATATTATACAAGCACTTCGCACACAAACCAAGAGCATACACATACACACACTACAAATACCTTCATGGGGCTTCCCATGAAGTTTCACCTCATTTGGAGCTCGACAGGTGCTCGGTAGCTGCTGAGCTTCCTACTTATCTCCCTGGGCAGCTGCCGAGTCTCGGTAGTAGGTCCCGAGAATTTGCTCTGCTTGGCTATTGCTGAGCAGGCAATATCAGCCCAGATTTGTTTTTTCTCTCTAGGGCTTCGTGCCAGAACTTTCATATACCAAAATTTGACATTTAAACATAAAAATCATGAATTATACTAATACAAACCAAGTTAACATGCCATAATCAAAACCCAACTTTTATACGAGCTTAAATATGATAAATTGACTAATTCACATGAATCAAAGTCCATAACTAATAGTTCTTCCTAATTTTTCATAATTCCACAATTTTAGACATGATCTTCACACAAACATGGAAAATTCATAGATTTCATGCTTAATTCTATCATATACAATACCATGATCCTATATGCATTATCTATAGCTCTATCACATTCTATGAACATGCCTACTGTAGAACTAAGGAAATCCCTACCTCTTTCAAGCTTGGATTTTTCTGAACTTTCACACCAAAGATCACTTGCAAAAGACTTCCTTTTGCTTTTCCTCTTCTTCTCCTTCTTCCTTCACTTAGAATTTTCTGCCAAAAATCCTTCATTTCTTCTTCCTCCTTGGTTCAAGCTTCTTCCTCCTTGGTGGTTATTTCCACTACCTTGTACGTAGGAATGTGGAGTTAGTGGGGTTTTCCCACCACCAATAGATTCAAATATTGTAAAAAGTCTAAATTATCCTCACCTCCCTTCTATAGGTCAAATGACTAGCCCAAGGTCCATTACAACTAAAGCTTTGGGGCCCAAGCCCAAATCTCCTGAATTCATCAAAATTTCACAAATTACCCCATAATTCAACTTAATTACACTTTAGTCCAATTCAACCAATTTCTTATAATTAAATCCTAAAGTTCATTTAAATTATTAAATATGATTTAATCATTAAAATAAGAGTGCGGGGTCAGAGTCACTACAACTTGTCCTTCTCGGTGGCAAAGCCCATGTGTAGAAGGGTAGAGCACAGAAGGTTTGAATTATCTGTGGGATAAGCCACTACCCAAATATTCAAGAAAGCTTCATATGAAAGGTGGATATGTTTTTGAGTAAGTTCATCATATGAATAATAGGTTTGATTTCGAGCAACATTTAATGCATGACCTTGGAGATAAATAAGGACTATGACTTACCAAATCAAGTCTAGTTACCATTGAGCTGCTACAGGTTCCAACCTCAATGATTTGTGATGCAGAACTGTCTAAGATCAAGTCCACTTACGAGACGACATCTAAGAGAGAGACAGAATTGCTTGACTAGACTGACCAATATAAGCTTCCAATTTGTCTTGCTCTAGCTTTTTTCACTTGATGCACTTCAATTTTCTTTGGCATCCAGCTTTTGTTGTCATCTCTGATTGGGCTATGTCGAAGATAAACTGAAGTCTTCTTTAAAACGCAATCTGCTGAGAATGTGATAAGCTTGTTTGTGTTTAACTAGGGATTATATGTTTGGTCCTCATGCTTTTCTCCTTATGTCGCATTTGATATCGCAATGCTTCTCCCCAAGGTATGTTCTTTGATTGATTTGGCTTTCCTCCACTTCTTTTCTTTTCATGCAGCCTGTGATATCTAAAACTTGAAGAAATATACAAATAAACTACAAATGCAACAATTTTTCCCAGACCTTAACATTTTTTTCATATTAAAATGATCGGAATAGCCAGATTAAACCTCTTCAAGTGAATAGAAAAGATGTAATAGAACAACATCAAAGATTTGTTACAAAACTTTTGAGAGTTTGAATTCATCTCCGATGATTATCGGAGCCAATGCCATCTTTTCAACTCTTGAGGGAATGAAAGAGATGTTCCGCTCAACCTGATTGAGACTGCCAGAATAATACCAGACGAAGTTGTTCAAAGATGTCAAAGATGATGACCACGCATGCCTCAGTGCAGAGGAGTTCTTTCACTTTGTTAAATGATCTAGAGATACCACTATGCTCTGCTGAAAGTAAAAAGATGATTCCAAATTGATGCTAGAGATTATTTGCTTCTTCATCGACTTCAAAATTTATTTGTATGCCTGTTTGTTTTTTTTTTTCCTTTTTCCTCTCGTTTTTTTTCTTTTTTTCTTTGACATTTTTGAATTTAGCTCCTATTAAGGTTTTCACTAGAGCCGGCTTCCACATTCATTTTGCACAACGACGCCTTTGTAGTTTTTTGTTGTGCTTGTGGGTTTTTTTTTTCCATTATCAAGCATTTTATTCCGTCATCACCACCAAAATAGAGTTAAATAGCCTTACAATTAAATATTATCTTGATCAAAAGAGGTGTTATCACATAGGAAGAAGAGAAGGCTAGATTAGGTTTATAAAAAAAAAGATAAAAAGCTAAAAAATAATATTTTTGATGGAATAAGTGAACTGGGATTGCTCAACTTTAGTACATTTCGCTTCTTTTTCTTGAAGTCTCTTAGATATGAAACTTGTCCCAGTTTTGAGTATTTCTCGATTTTCTTTCTTGATTTTTTTTAGACTATTTGATTTTCGCATCTTTTTCTTTTGTTCGTCCTTTTTTTTTTTTTTTTTTTCCTTTTCCTCCCCCCATTTTGTTTCTTTTTGAAACCCATTATTTGTTGCCAAAGTTTATGAATGTTCGAAATTGTTCTCAATTTTTTTTATTGCCCCGATTTATGAATCTTCAAGATTATTGCCCAAATTTTTTCTTGATTCTACTTCTTTGTTCTAGTGTGGGGTATCCCTTAATTCTAATTATTTGCCTTATTGTGGGGTATCCCTTAATTCTACTTCTTGGGCCCAGTGTGGGGTATCCCTTGATTCTACTTCTTTATCCCACTGTAGGGTATCTCTTGATTCTACTTTGCCCCAGTGTGGGGTGTTCAATCCTAGTTTGGGTCATTGAAAAGAAAATATAAAGCTTAAAATAAACTAGGGATTTTATGATGTAAGGATTCACATGAAAATTGACCTTTGATCATTTGAAGATAAAGTTTAATTTTAGAAAAAATATTTTTTTATTCTAAATTGATCGATTCAGGAAATATCCTTTCAAGCCACTTTTGTAAGGATCAAAGCTACATTAAATAGAACCTTCTTCATTGTATATGCTCTTTCGTGATTGACTCGAATTTCCTGTGAAAATCTTCTTGATGTGACAATTATCTCCTTCAGTATTGAATTCTCTTCCTAGAAAGTTCAACGACTTCATTTTTGCCATACACTCTAACCATATACTCATAAGAGATTACCCATGACAAATGGGAATTAAGTATCCTTTTTTTTTTGGAAAGTAAGTTTTATTAAATGAAGAAACAAAGGAGATTACAAACCATCATGGGTGATGACCACCCAAACATACACCCCATAAGATGGGGGCCAAAATTACATGCATAAGTGTATACTATAAGTGGATTGCATCTATCATAAGAAAGTAGGCTGAACTCCCCAAGTTGAACAAATCAATCTATTTGAGCTGTGTCTTGCACTGACAGAACTTTGGCAGTAATAGTTCTTATGACATTATCTTTTATCTCCCCCAGAATTGCTTCTTTATCTCTGATATGATTTTTGAAGATTCTGTTATTTTTCTCTTGCCATATGAAATAGATCCCTGCATTAAAGCAAAGGCAAATAATTCTACCCTTGAGATCAGAACCCTTGACATGATTGGCACACCAAATGACCTCCTCATGCCAACTGAGAATAGTCCTAGTCAGACCAGCAAGTAACAGTAGATGGTGCCAGATCCAAGAGGATAGTGGACAATCAAAAAATTAGTGCTCATTACTTTCAGTTGATGATTTGCATAATTGACAGCATGATTGAGTGAGTATGCTCAATCTCACTAACTTGTCTTGAGTCAACAGACTTTCCCTAAGAGCCAGCCAAGTGATGAAGCTGAATTTAGGCACAGCTTCTTTATACCAGATCAGACTAGCCCATACCACAGTCTGACTATGGTTTCTACATAATTCCCAAGTCTCTTTGATTGTGAATTCCCCAGATTTGGATGGGATCCACTGTAGTTTATCATTCTGTAGGTTGTGAATGGGAATGGAGGGAAGTTGATCCCACAGAAGATGCAGGCTAGCATCAGACATGGCCAGCCAGTGATTGTTGGAGATCAGCTTGTCCACTCTGTCATATAGAGTGAAACCAGCACAATGAATGATTCTGGGGGCGATCTGACAAATGAGGGGGTAGTTAGGGTGCCACATGTCCCACCACAGCCATATGTCTTGGCCATTAACCACCTTATAGTGGCATAAGGTTTTGGCTTTCTCCCTTGCCTACAAAAGTTTTCTCCAAGACCAAGAGCAGCTTGTAGGGATTTTAATAGCCCAAAAGCACTGATGCTTGATGAGATTAGCATATATCCATTTGACCCATAAAGACTGTTTTCTGCTAATAATTTGCCAGATTAGCTTATAGATAGCAATCTGGTTCCATTGCACAACATTTGATATCCCAAGACCACCTTCAGCTTTAGGTAAACAAATATCCTTCCAAGCCACATTGCAAATCTTCTTGGTCTGTTCATTTCCATCCCACAAGTATTTGTAGCAGATCTGGTTCAAGGTTTTGAGGATCTTCTTGGGGAGGATGAAGTTTGAGCTCCAATGGATTTGGATAGAAAATAGGACAGACTTAATGAGCTCAAGTCTGCCACCATAATTGAGGGACTTAAATTTCCAACTTTGAACTCTCTTAGAAGTTTTCTCAATAAGCTCTTTGCAATCAGCAACTTTAAGTCTAGTGGATATCAGAGGAACCCCAAGGTATTTAATAGGTAATTTTCCTTCAGCTATACCCCATATGGTTGTAATTTGTTCCAGATTCCCTTGGCTAACAGCAGAAGCAAACAACCGTGATTTAGAGTGGTTGATGGATAGCCCTGTGATGGATTGGAAATCATCCATAGCCTCTTTTAACATCCTAGCAGAT
>JAUPMG010132350.1:0-11459 GCA_031762675.1 Pachysandra terminalis
ACACCCACGAAGCTGTCATAACCATAATAGAATCAATGATTTCCTCCATCCTCTTACTCTTTCCTTCGAAAATCCTCTTATTTCGCTCATTCCAAATCCCCCACAACACCGCATAAAAAGAGCTCTATACATGATCATAAAGTAGATCTCTTACTGTACACGGGCCAACCCAAGCATGACCAATAGAGGAGACAAAAAATCTCCAGATCTGACCAGCAATAGTGCACTCCAGAAACAGATGATTCACGGATTCCCCATGGGCCATACACATAGGGCATTCCTGTGGAGATAGAGCCATATAAGGCCTCCTCTTCTGAATATTGTCAGTAGTATTAATACGGTAATATAGGGCAGTACAGACTAATGCTTTGACCTTGGGAGGGACCTTAGCTTTCCAAAGTAAAGAGGGAGAGAAAGGAGGGGGAATCGAGGGGCAAACAGACATCAACGCCTTGCAAAAGGATTTAGTAGAGAAACTCCCCGTAGACTCAAGACACCAAACCCTAGAATCCTGTAAATTCTCAGAAAGAACAACATTCTTAAGAAACTCAAGTAAAGAAATTAACTCACCAATTGGGTCTCTACGAAAAGGAAGATTCCAAGAAAGACCAGAACTAGGCCAACTTAAACAAAGGAGTCCTTATGAGTGCAAATAGAGAAGATTCTAGGGAAGCAAGAGGCTAGAGGAACTTCCCCACACCATCATTCCCCACAGTTTTGGAGAAGTCACTAAACGGAATAACACCATCAGCCATTGCAACCTTCAAACTGCTATCTTCCTCATCCTCAATAACACCAAAACTTTTTGTTCTGGGGCCTTTCTCTGCTTTCTCCCTTATTTTCTTTGTTCTTGTTGTATTTTTATGTGCTTCATCTTTTCTTTGTCCCTTCTCTGTATTCTATTTCCCTTTCTTTTCTTTTCTTAATAAAATTCGCCATTGATCAAAAACAAAAAAAAATAACACCAGAATTTTTCCTTAGTAAAGATAATTATCTTGCTTGCTGAAAGGCTTCAAATTCATATTCAACCATATAAAAAATTTCAGCAACCCTCCCTTCAGAATTTCCACACCAGAAAAATCCACGACTTGGCACAAGTCCAAAGGTATAAAGTCATGACCAGGAAAAGAAGCAAGATTTGACGCACTCGAATTCAGTTCCACGTCAACCTATTGTTGAATAAAGAAAAGCCATATTTCCATGTGTAGCACAATGAAGGAACACACGATCCACCAATTCAGCATGATCTCTACACATGAAGCGTATATGCGGGCATAGTGCGCAATTCTTTTTCTTTCTTTGCAAGATATCACAGGTATTGGTTTTATACAAGATATAGGTCCTAACAAATGCCTTAATTCTATAAGAAAAAATGAGATCTCTAGGCTCTAGAGATTGGGATGAGAATGCAAGAAGATCGTTTTTATAATGATAGTTTACTACTTTACTCTCTTTGCCACTGTTTTTAGCCTCTCTCTCTTTCCTTTTTTCATATATCGATCTTTTTTTTTATGTTTTTCGATACACTTTCACAATTTTTACATTTTTTATGGTGAGATTAACTTCAAAACTGAAAATTTTAATTGTGATATTAATATACACTTGCAGTCCTCAGTGACTTGTATCCTTTGACTTGGAGAATCTGGTTAGAATGTATTATGGGGTTTTAACACAAATGTTAGAGCTTAATTTAACATATTTATTCCATTAATTAAATATATTGCATGTGGTTTTCCTCAACAATTTGATTTTTCTGTTTATGTGTCTTGGTTAGGTATCCATCTTGCTACTCTTGTATTCGTGTGAATACTCTCAAGTCGACAAGTGATGCTGTTATTGAGAAGCTATTGGTAATCCTACAAGAAACAAGGTGTAGAAATGCTATTGATTGCATAAGCATAAGCAAGGGTGATGCCAATTCAGAAGTTGATATGGACCAGAAGAAATTAGGCATTTCGGATGAATCTAATATGCACCAACTGTCAGATTGCTATAGTAAAACGACCTTGGAATTACTTGGTGATAGAGATGCTCTGACCCCAAGCTTACAAAGTGTTCTCATTCACAAGTGTCAATTACCCGGACTAGACTATGTCTTGTTTGTTAAAGGTTCAGGACCACATGCAGTTGAATATGCTAATGCACGTAGCAAACTTCTAAAGGAGGTAATTGTGAGCCGCAAATGTGCTGAGGCAGTTCTTCGAGGTGCTCAGGTATGTTGTTCCAACTTCTGGATTGACTTGTTATGCTGCTATAGCAAATTTCTCAGCGTTTGCACATGTGCATATTTCTGGACATCAAATTCTTCTTTTTTGTTTTTTTGCTTTTGGTGGTTTTGGTTAGTATAAGAGTGCAAACCCTAGATGTGAAAGAAAAACAAATAGAAAAGAAGAAAAGAACGAATGGAATAGAGAAGGTCACCTAATCTGGTCAGCTATATTTCAACACTCCCCCTCAAGCTGGAGCATATATGTCTCCCATACCCAACTTGGAGCATATCAATGCAAACTGACTTCTTCCAAGAGCCTTCGTAAATATATCTGCCAATTAATTTCCAGAAATAACAAATAGGGTTGATATTTTCTTGCTCATTGCTGCATCTTTACTAAAATGACAGTTTACTTCAATATGATTTGTCCTCTTGTGAAACACTGGGTTGTTGGTAATGTACATTGTAGCTTGATTATCACCAAACATTTCCATAGGCTTATTACTAGTAAACCCCAACTCTTGCATACGAATTTTTAACCACAATAGTTCACAAGCAGTATGAGCTATAGCTCTATACTCGGCTTTAACACTGGATCTAGCAACAACGCTCTGCTTGTTACTCTTCCATGTTACCAAATTACCTCCAATGAAAGTACAATAGCCTTTAGTTGACCGTCTATCAAAAGTATATCTTGCCCAGTCTGCATCAGAATAGCCCACGATATCAAGATTGCAATTTGAACGATAAATGAGACCCTTTCCTAGAAAACTCTTAAGATATTTTAAAATTCTACATACAGCTTCCCAATGAACTTGCTTAGGTGCCTGCATGAATTGACTCACCACATCAACAACAAATATAATATCAGGTTGTGTGACTGTTAAATAAATCAGCTTCCCAACAAGTTGTCTATAGCTTCTAGGGTCTTCAAAATTAGGGCCATCCACATCTAATTTTACATTAAGATCCATCGGCGTGTCAGCTGGCTTTGCTCTAAACATTTCAGTCCCTGACAACAAATCAGTCACATACTTTCTTTGTGATAGGCTAATACCCCTCTTACTTCTAGCTACTTCTATACCAAGAAAATACCTCAATTGTCTCAGTTCCTTAGTCTGAAAGTGTTGTTTAAGATACTTTTTCAAGTCTTCCATCCCATTAACATGACTTCCAGAGATAATTATATCATCAACATACACAATCAACACAATAATACCAGATGATTTTTGACGAACACGGAATGATCAGCATGGCTTCGATGAAAGCCATACAACATTACTACATGGCTGAACTTATCAAACCAGGCTCGAGGAGACTGTTTTAGGCCGTAGATCACTTTCCTCAATTTACAAACTTACCATTTCCCCTAAGTAACAAATCCTGTGTTGCTCCATATAGACTTCTTCCTGAAGATCACTGTGCAAAAATGCATTCTTAGTAACCAACTGAAAGATAGGCCAATTTTGATTAACTGCAGCTGATATTAATCTTGAACTGAATTTAGCCTAGCAACTGGGGAAAATGTCTCAAAGTAATCAACACATAAGTTTGAGTGTAACCCTTTACAACTAAACGAGTTTTTAGCTGTTCAACTGTTCCACGAGGCTGATATTTAATCGTAGATACCTATCGACAACCAACAATCTCCTTGTTATCTGGTAAAGTAGTCAATTGCCTTGTGCCACGAGTACATAAAACATCAATTGCTGTGGAGGAATACGATGCAAAGAAGGATTGGGAAATTGAACTGAACAGGGAGTTTGACCATCTAGGATAGGTGTAGGCATACAAATATGATTGATCAAGTAACAAGGTGTCAAAATAGCATCACCCCAAAAACCTTTTGTCACTTTCATATTGATCATCATGGTGTGGGCAACTTCAGCAAGTGTCTGTTTTTCCGTTCAGCTACTCCACTTTATTGTGGAGTATGTATACAAGAAGTTTAATGAATCATTCGATTTTCAAAGCAAAAGAGTGTAAGATCATTTTTCAAATATTCTAAGTCATTATTAGAGCGAAACACATAAATGTCTTTTTCAAATTGAACTTTTATTTCTTTATGGAATGATCTGAAAATAGACGAAACTTCAGATCTATCTTTCAACAAGTACAACCAAGTCATCCGAGAATAATCATCCACAAAGGAATATCTAAAACCAAAGACACTTGACACACGACATGGACCCCAAACATCAGAATGAACTAGAAAGAAACAGCGAAGACTTTGTTTTTCGACTCATGGAGTAAAAACAGACCTATAATGCTTCTCAAGTTCACAAGCTTCACACTCCAAGCGAGACACGGGTTGAAATGATGGAACCAGTTGTTTGAGCTTGGGAAGAGAGGGATGACCTAAATGAGAATGCCATTGGAGAGGTGAGACATGAGAATGAAGAGTTGTTGCAGCTTGCTGAGTATGACTATTAGGATAGTATAAGCCTTGCCTTCTGACTAAAGCGTTCCACCAATCTTCTTCTTCGTTTGGAGATCCTGAAACACATAGAAAGAAGGGTGGAAGGTTATGGAACAGGTAAGTGAATGGATTAGTTGACTTACAGATAAAAGACTGACAAGAAATTTGGGAAATAAAGAACAAAGGACAAGGGAAGTGAGGGGGTTGGGTGAACAACCCCGCCACCCATAACAGTTTGGGTCGTACCATTTGGAAGAATGACTGAAGGGCTACTGGGAGACTTATTGAAGGTTGAGAAAATTGTAGATGCACCAGTCATGTGTGCAGAAGCACCTGAGTCAATGACCTAGGGGGAAGTAGTCTTAGAAGTAAAGAATGCAGGAGTACCTGAATGAGCAAGAGTAGTAGTAACAATAGAAGAAGAAGGCTTGTTCTTGTTTCTCATGTACTGCTAGTTTGCATCTTGTTTTGTTTTGCTTTTGCCTATGATCACAGTTCGTGATCTTGTATGTTCTTAAAAATTTTATATTTAATGAAATTATTGTTAATTATCAAAAAAAAGAAGGCTCTATGTTCTTTACCAGCTTATTGTACTCATCACGAGACAAGGCTACTGAATCAAAACTAGTATTAGGAGGCTGCAATTGAGCATCAACCAAAGGAGGTTTCTTATCTCTAAAATCAGAATTAGCTGAGGCTTTATTAGCCCATGCTGGCTTGCCATATATTTTTCAACACCTATCCGAAGTGTGATTGAGCCTCCCACAATGATTACACTTAATATCAACACGGCCTCTACCTCTTCCTCCCCATGAATCTCTACCAGAACCTCTTTTTCCACCTCCATGATCACGATTTGTGGAGGCTAGAACAGAATTTTCTATTGTAGATGAGGCAGCAAAGGTAGAGGACTGACATGGTACTGTTGCATGTTGAAGCCGAGCATAAACATTATTCAAGGAAGGTAAGGTGTCACTAGCCAAAATCTGCCCTCTTATTCATTGATACTCCGGGCTCAGACCAGATAGAAACTTTGCAACCTGGAACTCTTCTCTTTGCTTCCTTTGTGATTCCAAATCATTGGTTAAAGTTTGATAAATGATCAGCTCCTCCCACATACCTTTAAGAATACTAAAATACTCAAACTCTTACCTCCTTGTTGAACAATAAAAATGATTTCATACAACTGGTAAGCTCTTGAAATGTTCTTATCTTGTGAATATATTTCCTGTACAGCTTCCCACACATCCTTAACTCTATCTAAGAACATAACATTAGCACTAATGGTTGGCTCCATACTGTTCGAAAACCAAGGCATGATTAGATAATTCTCTTTCCACCATTCATCACAATCCTTTGCTGTCCTATCTGGATGTTGTGATGTTAAGTACTTCAGTTGCCCTTTGGAATCAATAAAAAGTTTTACAGATTAAACCCATAGCAGATAATTAGAACCATTCAACTTAATTGTTGTAGTCTGCATTCCCACTATCATGAATCTTCTTGAGTGGCCATAATGCTGATCCTATCAGTTTTGACTTATTTATAACAACAATTAACCCTTGATGCCAACAAAAAAGCTCACTTCCTTCCCAAAGTTACTTCAAATTTTGTTTAAAGTCCTCCCACTAGCAGTGCGAGCTCGATTCAGGCCTTTTTTTTATTTTTATTTTTTATCTTCTTCAATGATTTTCCACTAGTCAAAATCAACGTCGAACAAAATTTCATGGATGCTCTGGTACTAATACAGTTTCAATAACACCCTTGTATTACTAATACATCAGTTCAAGAACAGCCACACATTCACATCATTTGACAAGAAACTCCACAAGAAACTTCTCTTATGTAAATAAAAAATCATCTTTGACTAGAATAGCAACTCAGGCTAGACAGCAACATATACCCATAAAATCTGCATCTCAGGCTCCACAACCCACATTTGTGTTGTGATTAATGCATATTCACACAATATAAACAACGACAGTGACAAACCAATGTGGTGGCTGCACTCAAACGAAGAGAAAGAATTGAATATCAAATCAGAAATCAGACCATTAGAAAGAAATGAAAAGAAAAAAAGGAAAAATAGAAAAGAAGATAGTATTAGGGCTTGATCTTCCTGGAGAGGATCATGCTCTGCTACCATGTAAGAGTGCAAACCCTAGATGTGAAAGAGAAACATATAGAAAAGAATAAAAGAACGAATGGAATAGAGAAGGTCACCTAATCTGTCCGGCCCCTCTTATTTTATATAATAACTAATACGTATATACCCTTGACACCCTTTTTTTTTTTATATATATTTAAGCTATATTTCAACAGTTAGTTTGCATAGTTTATTTCTACTCTATTTCATTTTAGAGTTCTGCAGCTTATCTTCAGAAAGATTGTTGAGTTGTGGCTCCATTTAGAATTTGAATCTTTGGCCAGTTGTTTAAGAATATGATTAGGTGTTACCTAACCTTAACTCCACATTTTTTTTATTATGTTAACAAGTCATGATAATTACAACTACTTTGATGAATGAAAGCTGTATGTTAATTGTTACAGCTTTGATGTATGAGAATATGCACAAATTTCATTGTCTATTGCAAAGCTTTTAGAGTTTACCAATTGTAATGTTTGTTCTCGTTGTCCATTGTAGCATATCGTAGTAGTCTAAATACAAAAACAGGAGATGCCATGTGGCAGAATTTAACCGGAGTTTGGGGCAGTATGGGAATATGTGCAAATACATACATATGTCGTAATTCATTGTCTTTTGTAAAACTTTTAGAGTCTACCAATTTTAATCTTGGTTTCCACTTACCATTGTTACACATAGTAGTAGACTAAATAGGCAAAAAGTGGAGATGCCATGTTGTCATGGATATTGCTTGCAGGGAAACAAGCCATTGGCTGTAAGTGGATTTACATGCCTAGAATCAGTCTTCGGTACATCGAAGGTCTGCCGTTGATTTTTTCTTTTCTTTTCTTTCTTTCTTTCTTTTTTTTAATTTTATTATTTTTTTTAGTAAAAGAATGGAACATGAGTTTCTTGGTTGCCTAGATTAACCCCCCGCAATACGAGGTAAATGTTTTGATACAATCTGTCGTTGATGTTGAACTGCTGATCTCTTCAAAATAGGTACTCCTCATGCTCTCTCCATCTCTTGAGTCCCTTGTTTTTCAATTCACCTATGCATCACTCGCACGCCATGCAAACAATTCTGGATGAATGGCTGTGACACTCCCCCACTTGTTAGGTTGGCGCCCTCATAAACTTGTTCAAATAATCGTCAATCTTGTTTGAGAATAGAAGTAAAGTGACACCTGACTCGCAACTGGCTTTTGCTTCAAACAATCTCCTCCACTTGACTAAGTATTCCATGTGCTGGCCTTGTAGGCTTGATCTCTGTGCGATTTCTGTTCAAATCTGCTCCAGTACGGTTGTCACTTTGGTTATTAGCCTTTTTGATATATTCCAAGTGCCGTCTTTTGTGTTGGCATGACAAGGCTTGAGATTACTTGCATGGAAGACATGATGGAGTTTTCTCCAAGAACTTCATTAGCCTCATGAACTCATGAAAGAAGGAAGACCTGAAGCGCCTGCTGCTGCCATCCCTGCTATTGCTTATGGGACTGAATCAATAGAAAAAACAACTAGGTCAAGTGTTTATACCTCTTCTACTGGTGGAACCGGGTATTCAATGGGCTTTGTATCCGCCCTTTGACCCCGAAGGCCGAATTCTATGGTAGAGAACACTGTAATAATGATTGGCTCATGAGAGACCTTATTTAAGTATTGCAAAAGAAGGGGCCTGCTGATAGAGTTGGGCGGTGCAAAATGCTATCTGAAGGCTTTAGCTTTCTATCTGAGTTTTTGCTAGTCGAACTGCTGAAGACCGTCCATTTCTATGGGCATGCCAGTTTGAAAAGACTTCAATGGCTCATGATCAGTATGAATCACTCCTCTACAGTCATTATTGCTTCTGACCAATAAGTTTTCGGAACATTCATATCCTGAGTGCACGAGCAGCCTCTAACAAATGCCTATTTTTCCTTTCTGCAATCCGGGAGGACATGTGTATTTATGAATAATGCCTACCCTAAGGAGTTCAGTTTGTTACAAGATCAATTCGAATTGGCCCCGATTTGCTTAGAAAATGCGGTTTGAGGAATTAAATGTGGAGCAATTAGGCAAAAATTGATACCGAATCCTCAAAATTTGGTAACTTCAACTCCATTAACAACTACTTATGAACCATTTTTCAACCCCTTCTACGTGTGGGAGCTATGATGACGGTGAGGGTTAGAAAAGGTGACATTTTCTGACATCAATAAAGATAGGGTACACTATCATTGATTAAAGCAACGATTGGTAGTTGATAGTCCAAGACCAGGAAGAGCATAAAGATCAGGCGAACAAAGATAGAATCAAACCGATTCCCGAAATGCCTTTCTGGATATTCCTCAATGTCCCGACTATTCACGAAACGTGAGAAGCAGATGAATAATCATCTGCTTCCGGAAGAAATCGAAGAGTTCATTGGGAATCCTACAAGATCCATTTGTGCTTCTCGGGTGTGGCGAACAATGCAACTTGCGTTGCGTGAGATGCTTGCCTGTAGGGCCCGGCCTGCTTCCCGCTCGTAAGAACCGCTCATTAGCGAGCCGGGACTAGTTGGAGGGGGGGAGACCCTATAAAACCATGCCTTTCGACCCCATAGGTTTTCGCTTTCGCGTCTCGCTAAAATTGCAGGAATGGTCAAATCTTGGTTTATTTAATCATCAGGGACTCTCAAGTACACAAATTCTCTATAGGTAGAAATAGATAATTGAAGGTTTGTTATTCAATAGTATAACATGACTTATATGCCCGGGTGGGTGACATTAAGTCTGCATGAGAAATCTGGGAGACTCCATAGAGAATGTATGAGTCAGTGACAATGGTGAACATGAAGTTTCTTCCGCAACGGTTCTTTCCAAGCAAGATGCAGCACTTAGACAAGATGAATATGACACTTGAACCTTGTAGGAGACTTTCCCTGTACGAGCAATAACAGGGAAAGATCCTTCGTATTTTCGAGCAAGTCCTTTGTACACCTTATGAAAGAGCCACATCTAATCTTTTTATAGCTTTATGAGTACCAAGTCTTCTACCTTAAGCTTTTCAGGTATGCGATTCTCATCTACCCATTTCTTCATTTGCTGTGCGGCTTTCTCTAATTATGTGCAGACGATATTAGAGTTCTTGTGCAACTCAGCAACCCTGTGAAACCCACCGCATAGAAAGCAGGCCATATGCTTGGAACCTGCCATGGCGACATGGCCCCTAATGAGCCCTTAGTTGCATGGTTTCAAGGATCGGACCGATCCATATTGGGATCGGCCAGGACCGGTCCGATCCCAAGCCACGATACAACTATTGTATCAAGTGGCTTTGGATCGGACCGATCCAACCGATACCAATACGGATCGGCCGATCTGGTCCGATCCAGTCATTGGATCAGGCTGATCCAACCAATCCAATTTTTTTTTGAATTGGCTTTGGATTGGACCGATCCTACCGATACGGATCTGCCGATCTGGACCGATCCAATGACTGGATTGGACCGATCCATTTTTTTTTCAAGGATGATCCAAAAGTTGGATCGGACCAGGATCGGCCGATCCAGTACCGGATCGGCAATCCTGATCGGGATCGGCCCGGACCAGTCCAATCCAGGATCCCCCCGAGAATAAAACCTTGCTTAGTTGCCATCTCCTGTTGCCTATGTTGTTTTTCTTTTCTGTTTGTGAGTTTGGATGGAGTTCCTGAAGCACCCACAACCCCTTTTCACGGAAACATCCCTTACTAGTGTAAATTCTGTCAACCGTTCGGTCATCACGTATGTAGTAGCTAAGTCTTGAACATGCTACCTTGCAACTTTGTTTGTGCTCAAGGTTTGAGCCCTTCCAAAAAGGAGAGTAGCTTAGTTTTCTCGGACATATTCTTAATGTGCAACATCATTGCCGAGAATTGCTTGATGTACTCATACATGGTGCCAGTGTGGCACAGCTGTTGCAATTTCCGCCTCACAATGAACTTCCCATTCTCGAGCAAGAGCTGGTTCTTGAGCCCCCTCTTAAGTCCTCCCAAATATTGATCCTTCACCTCATTGATTCTCTACATATCGAGTACACCACAATAACTTGGTATCACTCAATAAATACTTGGTTGTTGTCAACACCTTTGCCTTCTCTGCCTCTTGTTTGATCACTTGGAAGTACTGCTCCATATCAAATAAGAATTTCTCGAGTTTCTTGGCATCTTGAGCACCACCAAATGTCATTGGCTCTGGAACCTGCACATAGGTAAAGCCCTCAAAGTTGTTGCCAACGTTTGTCGAGCCAACCGCCTTTACAAGCAAGTTGACATTGTTATTGAGATCTTTGATCTATGCCTTTAGAGCACCCATTTTGCCTTTCATGTCCTCTTCGAGTTCCTCAACGATGTCTTTTATGCCTTGGTGCTCGTGCTCCAAGGTATGCACATACTCTTGCAACTGATGCACAGTATCCAATCCATCAATGCATTCCATGCATTGCTCCTGCGCATCAGTACACTCATTGAGTTGAGCCACACTATCACTAATGCCATAGCTTTTTGATGCAGGTGCTTTGGTTGTAATCTCTCTCTCTTTTGGTCCTTGATGCACCTTCCATTGCAAGCTTTGTAGCCTTGCTCTAATACCAATTGTCATGGACAAGCATTTTTTAACACAGCCGTGCGGCCATGGTTCAAAATATCGTATCGAGGTAGCGTATCGGTCGGCTCGAAAACGGATACGTATCGAGTATCGACACGGA
>JAUPMG010132360.1:0-11459 GCA_031762675.1 Pachysandra terminalis
GTCGGTCTAACCTCTTATGGTCAAGGTCTTATTGGTCATTGGTCTAAGTCACTCGTGAGATTAAGTCTAATTAGTTTGGCTAATTAGGCTTCTAATCTCTCTTAGTCTGGGATCTGGGATCGGGTCATTACACATACACACACTATAAATACCTTCATGGGGCTTCTCATTAAATTTCATCAAATTTGGAGCTCGATAGGTGCTCAGTAGCTGCCGAGCTTCCTGTCGACCTCCCTCGGTAGCTACCGAGTCTCGGTAGCAACTGCCAAAAGTTTGCTCTACTCGACAGCAACCTCGGCAGCTGCCGAGCTTCTTGTCGAGCAGGTAATCCAGCCCAGAAAATGATTTTCTCTCTAGGGCTTCGTGCCCAAACTTCCACATACTTAAATTTAACATTTTTAAACATAAAAATGATGATTTACACTATCACAAACCAAGTTCTCATACCATAATCAAAACCCAACTTTTATACAAGCTTAAACATAAAAATTTATAATTCTTCATGAATCAAAGTCCCTAATTACGTGTTCTTCCTAATTTTCATTATTCCACTTTTTTCGATATAATCTTCACACAAACAAGGAAAAATTCATAGATTTCATGCTTAATTCAATCACATACACCACCATGATCTTATGTTCATTATTCTATAACTTTATCATATTCTATGAACATGCCTACCTATCACAAACCAAACCTAAAAATTTCAATGGAGTCCCCAAGTCTAGGTTGTAACTCTCACCCCATATCCAGATGGGAGTAGATAAGCAATACAAAACCAAAATCATTGAATTAAGAAGGATATTTACATAAGAAATAATTATTGAAAAGTAATATTATTAAGATAATATCCATCACAAAACATCCTTCAAACAGAAAACAGCGGAAAGTAAAATACTAGTCTCATGCTTCAAATCAATCCCTATTAACTACTGAAAATCAAACTAGTAAGTATTGAATTACAGCAAATAAACCCTACTATAACTCTACTAAATCCATCAAATAAAACCCTAGAAATAACTAATAGCTTCAAAGCATCCTTGTCCTCCATCTTGGTCCTTATGTCCATCATTTATAGGTTCTGAAATATGTTGTGCTCGAAAGCGTAAGCTACACTAGCTTTGTAAGTAAACAAAGCTAACAATATTTAAGATTGAAGTAGGAACAATTCCACTCTTCAATGGTAATCCATATAAACAATAAATGAGTAAATCATGAGATATATATATATATATATACAATATGCAAGGGAAACATGTAATATGTGATAAATACATGATGTGTGATCAATATGTGAATAACGATGCAATAAGATGTAATATGTTGATTTAGTTATTAGTGCATACTATGCACCTACGTGATGACCTAGACCACCTAATGTATATTTAATTATAATTTAATCCTTGTTGTGACTCTACCTCTCGATTTGATCGCCAATCGGATGACATCCGACCATACGATCGTGCTTGTGATGTTTGTTGGTTTTAGTGTTATGCATAGTAATTTAGCCCTTTGTGTGTTTGGATTAATGGCAAAGTTGTAAAATCATATTTGAAATGAGGTGTATGGTTCAGATTTAATTGGTTTTGTTTGAATGGTCTAGATTAAAGTGGTTATGTTTTAAGGGCTAGGATTAGAGTGGTTAAAATAGAATGGCTAGGATGTTGACACTTGGCATGTAGTTGGTTTGATTTTGAGAGAAAGAGTATCTTATGTTTTTGGTCTCATTTGGGTTTTTGCTTGGTTTGAGAACTTGGAGAAGTAGAAGAAAAGGGCTTGCAATTTCTTGGCTTGTGATTATTGCTTGATTTGAAGAGGTAAGTGATAAATTCATGAATCTAACTAGGTTCATCTTAGATTTCTACACATTTCCATATTTTTCAAGTTCTTACATGTGTTTTGATGGTTAATGAATGGATTGAATGCTAGGTTGTCGTTTGATAATGTATTTTCATGCTTGAGAATGGTTTATGTTAGACTATGGATGGTTTGAGTGTTGAGAAATTTAGTTTAGAGGAGAATCCCCTAAATTTTAGCCTGTTTGTGACGTTCGGCGGCCTCCTCGGCGTGCCGAACGGGTCGCCGAACACCTTCTAGGCCAAGGGCGACTCCTCAGCCCGCCGAATAGGTCGCCGTGTTTTAATTCGGCGCGCCGAAGTGGTTGCTGAATAATGAGCCCATGGATTTGTTGCCGAATCTCAGAGAGGTACGCCGAAGAGGTCGCCGAGGCAGGCTTTGGTGCATCGAAGACCTCGCCGAAGACCCCGTTGAACCTGACAGAATTGACTGGTAATTTGATGTTTGTTAATTGATAAACAATTGCATAGTTTTTGGCTTGAATTTACATTATATGCATCCAAGTATGATTGATAATGGAGTTGTTACCTTGTAACTTAAATTTGTGAGATATTATGTGGAAATACGTGGAAATGTGCGGAATACGTATTCTAATTAGTAATAATGCACCATGTACACTATGGAATGTATGTTTAGCTAATGTGCATCATTTCACAACACCTCATTTGCTCTAGCCCATGGTTGGTCGAAGAGTATGACCCTGTGTTTCGAGACCTCAGTCTCATGATTTGAAATGAGAGTGATGCGACTCCACATCTAGTGAGGAGACCAGGCAGGATTGAGTTGAGGGAGTAGCTAACCCAATACACTCTCCCTTTGCCTAAGGGCTTTGGACCCAAGGATCAGAGAAAGATCTCTGTAGTTTGGTCAAGTGTCATGTTTTCCTAAGGGATACCTCACGTGGGTGCAAGTCTCGGTATACGTATCACTGATAAAAAATAAGTGGGGGGATTATGCCTCATAGGTTTAAAGCCTTTAAAACTATGTTGTACACATAGAATAGTCCTATTCCTTGGGCCGTAACGACGGGGGGATGATTTCAGGTTCCTAGAACACCCTTGGGCGAATTCAGGTTGCTAGAACACCCCGAATAGAGACTGGATCAAGAGGAAATATGCCACATTGGCACTCTGACAGAGTTGCATTTGCACAACATACTAGATTATTTGTTAGCTCACCCTGGTGTTTTTTGTAACTTAGGTGCACAACATGCATAATAAACAATTGACCTTACGCATTGCATTTGTTATGTCTTCCTTATTGTTTGGACTGAGAATATTGTAAATGTTTAGTCTCTAGGATAACCTTATACATTCCTGAATTTATTTACTTACTGGCTTTATAGCTCACACTTTTTAGCAAACCTTTTAGGACATTTAGAGCAGGGTATTGCTAACGAGAGCGCTGCTAGGGAGGAGATCTACGAAGAAGAAGACGAATACTACTCTTACGAGTGACCAAATTGTAATGACAATAAAGCATGTTTGTATATACTCAGATATTTTTGGGATTCGTGATTCTTTTTGGAGATACTTGGGATATTATCTACAGCTAAAATCTGATTTTAAAAACCTAGAGCTGTATTTTGGGTTTTCCGCTGCTTACACTGTAATTATGTATAACAACACTTTTACATCTCTTTTTGTGAATGAAAATTTATTCACTCCTACTTTAGCTATGAATCAACTACCACTCTCTTTCCAAGGGAGTGAAGGTAACAATGTCGACCCCACTGGGCCCCAAGTGGTCGCATGGGTTTGGGTTGTCAAAAGTTGGTATCAGAGCTTTAGTTCTTCGTTTTAAATAAGATTTTCTTAATTTTTAATATAATTGAGATTTGAAAGTTTTTGAAATGCCGTTGTTTCAAACGTTTCTGTGTGTTGCTTGTTATGTTCTGACCATCTGGAATTCTTACTTAAAAGAAATTCGGATGTGTGAATTCTTTTGACAGATACTAGACTCCTTTTATGGCTGGACGAAGAGGTCGACACGCCAATGAACCACCATTGGCAAAGGATTATGCAAGACGGAGGAGTCGTCATGCCAATGAACCTCCATTGGTAGGAGATCATAGAGGTGATCCTAACTTAGCGGGTGTGTATCAAGCCTTGGGAGATATGGCTAACATGATGCAAAGGCAGCAAGTCCAACTTCAGAGTGCAACACCGAAGAGTATCTCAAGCCTTGAATGTTTCAAGAAGCTTGGCCCGACAACGTTCAAGGGAGCAATAGACCCAATCAAAGCGCAGAACTGGATTGACTCCATGGAACACATATTTGAAGTGATGAAGGTCGAAGATGCCGACATGGTACGCTTTGCAGCCTTCATGTTGGAGGGAGAAGCACGCTGTTGGTGGAAGTCTACGCTCAAGATTGCAGCTGTCACCACTTGGGCAAGGTTTAAAAAGGTTTTCTACTTGGAATACTTCCCGAAGACCATGAGGAGAGAGAAGGAGCTAGAGTTTATGAAACTCGAGCAAGGGAACATGACGGTGATGGAGTACGCTGCCAAGTTCACGGAGCTGTCTTAGTTTACGAAGTATGCGGTAGATGAGGAAGAGAAGAAAGCTTTCCGTTTTGAGAGTGGCTTGAGGCCGGATATCCATAGCAGGCTGATTGTGAGGGAGTTCACCGAGTACCACATGGTGGTGGACTGCGCTAGGAAGGTCGAGAGAGATATGGCAGAATCTTGAAGAATGTGGAGCAAAGGAATGCCAATAGCGGTCTAAGGCCGAGCAACTTCAAGGGTAACACATCTGAGGCACAGAAAAGGTAGAGGACACAGGGACCTTCTAGTTCTCAAGGCTTTGGGAACTTCCGATGCGATGCCACAACTACGGGAGACGAGGTCACAGCTTTAGAGATTGTCGGACACCACGGAATCCAAATCAAAACTTTTTCCAAGGCCAACAACAGTAGCAGCAACTCGTACCTAGGCCGCACTACACACAGAACCCCACTCCGATTCAGCAAGTGCCGCCTTTCAAGGGACCTACGAGCGGAATTTCTCAACCACGACTACAACTTCTCTCTTCAGTATCATCCTGGCAAGGTCAATGTGGTTGCAGATTCACTCAGCTGAAGACCTAGAAGTGTCGTGGCTCATCTACTAGTTCAAGAATTGAAACTCTATGAAGCACTTGTAGATTTCAACTTCATTGCTCGTAGGACAGATCATGGTGTGAGATTGTGCAACATACTTACAAAGCCATCACTCAAGGCGAGGGTCATTGACCTCCAGAAGAATGAAAAGTGGATGCAAGACGTAGCCACGGACGACGAAAGAACAGATTGGACCATGGCTGAAGACGGAAGCATCAAATTTAGAGGGCGACTTTGCGTGCCATATGACAAAGATCTGAAGAACGAGATCCTAGCTGAAGCTCATAGATCGCGGTATTCCATTCACCTCGAAATGACCAAGATGTATTACGATCTTCGGCCTAACTATTGGTGGAATCGTATGAAGGTCAAGATCGTAGAGTTCGTGACCAAGTGTGCCACCTATCAGCAAGTGAAAGCAGAGCATCAAAAACCAGCAGGTACACTTCAGTCTCTACCCATTGGGGAGTGGAAGTGAGAGCATATATCCATGGACTTCATCACGAGACTACCGAAGACTCGTAGTAATGTTGACATGATTTGGGTGATTGTAGACCGTTGACCAAGTCAGCACACTTCTTAGTGGCAAGGAATATGATCAACACCAACGACTTGGCAAGAATGTACGTGAGAGAGATCATTCACTTGTATGGAGTGCCTATTACTATTGTGTCAGATGGCAGATCATAGTTCACTTCACGATTCTGGAAGAGCTTGCATAAGGCCTTGGGGACGCAACTCAACTTCATCACCGCCTTCCATCCTCAAACAGACGGTCAGATAGAAAGGGTGAACCAAGTACTTGAGGATCTCCTGAGATCATGTATCCTGGATTTCAAGGGTAGCTGGGAAGACCATCTTGCACTCGTAGAATTCTCCTACAACAACAGCTATCAGACGAATATAGAGATGGCACCATTTGAAGTTCTCTACGAAAGACCTTGCCGATTGCCTTTGTGTTGGAATGAAGATAATGATCATGTTCCGTTGGGACCCGAGATCGTGGCCGAGACGATTGAGAAGATTAAGCTGATCAGAGACCGACTGCTTACAACTCAATATCGGCAGAAGAAGTATGCTGACGTGAGGAGACGGAAGTTGGAGTTCATGGTGGGAGACTGGGTATTCCTTAAGGTCTCACCGACCAAAGGAGTGGTCAGATTCGGCAAGAGGACCAAGTTGGCGCCAAGGTATATCGGACCCTTTGAGATCATCGAGAGGATTGGAGAAGTGGCTTACCGAGTGCTACTACCGTCCTCTATGGACTTAGTGCACGGCATTTTCTACGTATCCATGTTGAGGAATTACCACCTGGATCCAACTTCAGTGATTGATTGGCAGACCGTGACGATCCGAGAGAATGCCACTTATGAAGAGCATCCTGCAGAGATCCTAGACTGGAAGGAGCAAGTGTTGAGGAGCAAATTCATAGCAAAGGTGAAAGTCTTGTGGAGCAATCATGGACGTCCAAAGCGACATGGGAGCTTGAAGATGAGATGTGAGCCAGATACCTGCAGCTTTTCACTTGAGGTAAGTAAATTTCGAGGACGAAATCCTTTTAAGGAGGGTAGGTTGTGACGACCTAGACCACCTAATGTATATTTAATTATATTTTAATCCTAGTTGTGACTCTACCTCTTGATTTGATCGCAATCAAATTAGATCTGACCATACGATCGTGCTTGTGGTGTTTGTTGGTTTTAGTGTTATGCATAGTAATTTAGCCCTTTGTGTGTTTGGATTAATGGCAAAGTTGTAAAATCATATTTGAAATGAGGTGTATGGTTCAGATTTAATTGGTTTTGTTTGAATGGTCTAGATTAAAGTGGTTATGTTTTAAGGGCTAGGATTAGAGTGGTTAAAATAGAATGGCTAGGATGTTGACACTTGGCATGTAGTTGGTTTGATTTTTAGAGAAAGAGTATCTCATGTTTTAGGTCTGATTTGGGTTTTTGCTTGGTTTGAGAAGTTGGAGAAGTAGAAGAGAAGGGCTTGCAATTTCTTGGCTTGTGATTATTGCTTGATTTGAAGAGGTAAGTGATAAATTCATGAATGTAACTAGGTTCATCTTAGATTTCTACACATTTCCATAATTTTCAAGTTCTTACATATGTTTTGATGATTAATGAATGGATTGAATGCTAGGTTGTAGTTTGATAATGTATTTTCATGCTTGAGAATGGTTTAAGTTAGACTATGGATGGTTTGTGTGTTGAGAAATTTAGTTTAGAAGAGAATCCCCTAAATTTTAGCCTGTTCGCGACATTCGGTGACCTCCTCGCACGCTGAACAGGTCGTCGAACACCTTCTACACCAAGGGCGAACTCCTCGGCGCGCCGAATAGGTCGTCGAGTATGAATGTTTCTGAGTAGGTCGCCAAGTTTCAGTTCGGCGCGCCGAAATGGGCTTCGGTGCGTCGAAGAGTCTGCCGAATAATGAGCCCCTGGATTTGTCGCCGAATCTCAGGGAGGTTCGTCGAAGAGGTCGCCAAGGCAGGCTTCGATGCGCCGAAGACCTCACCGAAGGCCCTCTAAACCTGACAGATTTGTTTGATAATTTAATGTTTATTAATTGATATACAATTGCATAGTTTGTTACTTGAATTTACATTGTATGCACCCAAGTATGATGGATAATGGAGTTGTTACCTTGTAACTTAAATTTGTGAGATATTATGTGGAAGTACATGGAAATGTGCGGAATACGTATTCTAATTAGTTATAATGCATCATGTGCACTATGAAATGTATGTTTAGCTAATGTGCACCATTTCACAACACCTCATTGACTCTAAGCCATGGTTGGTCGAAGAGTATGACCCTGTGTTCCGAGACCTCACGGTTGTGTCTCGTGATTTGAAATGAGAGTGATGTGACTTCACATCTAGTGAGGAGACTTGGCCGGATTGAGTTGAGGGAATATCTAACCCAACACACTCTCCCTTTGCCCAAGGGCATTGGACCCAAGGATCAGAGAAAGATCTATGTAGTTTGGTTGACATGTTTTCCTGAGGGATACCGCACGTGGGTGCAAGTCTCGGTATACGAACCACTGATAAAAAATAAGTGGGTGGATTGTGCCTCCTAGGTTGAAAGCCCTTAAAACTATGCTGTACACATAGAATAGTCCTATTCCTTGGACCGTTGAGACGGGGGGATGATTTCAGGTTACTGGAACACCCTGGGGCTAATTCAAGTTGCCGTGACACCCCGAATAGAGACTGGATCAGGAGGAAGCTTGCCACATTGACACTCTGACAGAGTTGCATTTGCACAGCATACTAGATTTTTTGTTAGCTCACCCTGGTGATTTTTGTAACTTAGGTGCACAGCATGCATAATAAACAATTTACCTCATGCATTGCATTTGTTATGTCTTCCTTATTCTTTATTTCCGATCATGGGGACAAATCGTAGGGCTTCACCAATGTGAATTGTTCCTTGTGAATCAACATAAACAGATTTACTAACAGAATTTCACTCGGTCATCCATCCAACAAGACGGGCATTTGTCTTGCAATACAAGAAACAAAGTTGGTTTATTGGGATGATCAGTCCCTCAACACATAATATAAGTCTTTTCTCTTATTATGATTTGCAGGTCATAATACTCTCATGATTATCATGAATTCCAGAAGTACGGATTCATGTCAAGGGTAAGGCATTCAGACCCAATCCAAGGTTATGAAGCCAAAAGGTCTAATGTTGTGCAAGTGAGAATGTGAGCATTAACTAAGCAAGAAAGATATGCGTACAATATGTAATAGGCCTAATTAGCTTGATAGCATGGAATGTGTAAGCAATAAGATAGCATGTCAAAATATCATATGTTTATCAATCATTGCAAATGGGTCCATAAAGAAGTGTGCATATGAAATAATCATAATTGAGAAAAACTGTTATCATAATCAGTCTAATTAGATCAAAATAGGTTACTATGTGAAATTCCAATCAAAACGGACCAACTTGGTCATTCTCGGTGAGTGGGTTTAGTGAGTCTTTGGCGGCCTGTTCGGTGGGCCGAGGAAGTCGCCGAGTTCCCTGTTTAGGTTTCTGGGTTCCAAATTTTGGTCAGAATGTCAGGCTCGGTGGACTTTTTGGTGCGCCGAATTGGATCTCGGTGTCATTTCCAGGGACCTAAAAGTCTCTCTATGACGCGGCATGCTCTTCGGCGCGCTGAGTGGGCTTCGGTGAGAAATTCAGGGACTTGAAAGATAGTAAGTGTGGCTGGGTGGGGTTTCGGTGAGCTGAGTGGTTTGCCTAGGGTTTTTGGGCTGGTTTGGGGTCCTGTTCGGCGAGCCGAGGAGGTCACCGAAGGTCGCTGTTTGATCAATTTCACTTGTTTTTGCATCCTCTTGAACTCTAAACATAAAACATGATTTAGTAACCCCCCATAACTTTGAATTCTGCACAAAACCCAATAAATAAACTGTACAAACATTAACTCAATTCAAATTTACCATGTCCTACCTTTAAAATTCAGAAAATTAGTTTAAGAAACCATGATCATACTTCATACACATAGAAGATAACCTTGTACTCCTACTTAAATCAAAAGTAGAGTTAGACCTGAATAGTTTGTCACGCCCCCAATCTGAGATATGGGACCTTAAGGATTTCAAAGGGATTGACCTTCTGATCCACTCAATGGACGTGGTTGCCAACCAATCACATACTTAACAAATCTCATGTTTTTACAGAGCATAACTAAAAAAACAACGGAAATCTGATAAAATTAAAACCTTAGTAGTATCAATACGAAATAACCTACAATGTCTAAAGTACCAATTACAACTATTATATGATTACAACATTTCCCACAGGGAGTCAAAAGCATAAAGTAAAAGATAGTCTATAAACATGTCTACACTCCAGAGTCCCTTTAGCAAGTTCACATCACCCGAGGTGTTCACCTGTTTCATCATAAGGACGAGCTTGGAAGGTCAATAGGAAAACTCCATAGCAATACAATAGATACTTTCATAGTCATATAACAAAACAATTCATTCATGCAAGTTTAAACAAACAATTCATGTAAGTAATTCACTCAAAATATCCTTATCATGTTTATAATTTATTTTACACATCTTACACAAAAGTATACAAGATTCCACAATCTCATGATCAAATCAAGTTCAACATGTATCATAATCAATATCCATGACCCTGTCATGTTATAAACACTTCATCATGTAGTGATTTCATACATGATATACATCTATTCCACCCAATTTAACAATATTCCATTTCCATAGAGATTCAAAATATGCCAAGTAAATGGTGAGTGAAGTGATGTATAATGTGTGATGTGGTGTATAATGTGTGATGTGGTGTACAATGTGTAATGCATTGTGTGATATAAGTGCTTGTTTTGTGTGAAACTTTGCATATGCAAGAGTGGTTAGGCCAAGCCTTACCGACACTACGACCATGTAATTGTTAGTAATCACTGCTTTCAGGAAATACAACCCAAGGTAAAATGCCACCATATTTCCTTTCAGGGAATACAACCCAAGGCAGGAAATGTGCCATCTTTCCTTTCAGGGAATAACACCCTAGGCAGAAAAGCCGCCATTTTTTCTTTCAGGCAATGGGACCCAAGGCAGGAAATATGCCATCTTTCCTTTCAGGGAATGAGACCCTAGGCAAAATTAGTTTCCCTCTTTCCTTTCGGGATCTACCCAAGGTGGGAAATTCACCTTCACAAACACAATCAAGCAGTACAAACATCTTCTGTTACACACAACACAATGATCACCAGTGATTACCTCAAGAATCACTCTTAACACTATGAAGTTCTAAAGATAAATAAGGGACACATTCACAATTTGTACAACAATTATCAAACCAAGATCATTGTATATTCTAATTTCATACAACATCATTCAAATCATAATACAACCACTAAAATCATAGGAATACATAACATCACAACATACGTAATCAATTTCTTATTAAAACTAGGTAGTTTACATAATTTATTGCACAAAATCTTGTACGGGCATTTCGTACACAAACCAATAGCACACACCCACACACTCTAAATGGCTTCATGGGGCTTCCCATGAAGTCTCAGACCATTTGGAGCTCGACAGGTGCTCGGTAGCTGCCGAGCATCAGTAGCAGGTCCCGAGATATTGACTTGCTCGGCAGCAACCACAGCAGCTACCGAGCAGGCAATTCAGCCCAAATTTTTTTCTCTATGGCTTCGTGCCCAAACTTTCATATAACAATTTTTGTTTGACATTTTAAAGCATAAAACTCATGAATTATATCAACACAAACAACATTAACATGTTATAATCAAAACTAAACATTTATACAAACTTAAACACAACAAAAATCATTAATCTTCAAGAAACAAAACTCAAACTAGAAATTTCTTTCTAAAGACCCGATCTTTACACAGCATGGAAAATTCATGGTTATAAACAAAATTCAATCACATGCAACAACATGATCCTATATGCTTTATGCTATAGCTTCATCATATTCTATGAA
>JAUPMG010132370.1:0-25135 GCA_031762675.1 Pachysandra terminalis
AAAATACTTAGAGACAATCAGCAGAATCAGTACATCTTTATGACTGCCAACTGATATCTTTATACTGATTTTTATATATATATATTTTTGAATCTAAAAAGAGAACATATTGAGAAAAAAAAAAAAAAAAGATGCAGAATTGCATACCCTTCGACACACTTGTATTGGCAGCGCTTCATGTTATCCACTGTATATTTCCCAAACAAGGTCTCAAGATGCTTTGCTAGTTTAGGTATCTCAGCAGATGGCAAAATATTCCAAACCTTCATCACTTGAATGTAATTTGAGTTCTCCTTGAGAATATCTAGAGTCCAGAAAAGATTGAGCGACCCATGGACCTTATACTGTTTCAACAACTGAGAAGAAGTCCCATCCATGATATAAAGATATCTTTGCTTGTCAGGATGTCGCCAACCACTTGAAAGCTTCATCAGCAGATCAACAACTTTCTTCCGAATATCAACATTCACCCTCGCAATGGATTTCCAGAATTCATCACTGAAGATAACCTATTAAAAATGAAAAAGAAAACTATAATGTGGATATTTTTGAACAATTTCATAATTTTTTTAATAGTTCAGTAAAATTACTGGATTCCAACAATGGTAAGAAAGAAGTTCTATGAGGAATAAACATGCAAGTTTCTTCATATGTCAGTGCCACGATCAACGGTTCAGCAAACGTTCTAAAAGCTCATCAAAGATGACAGTGAACTTGACGATTTTCCTCTTGGACTAGCGGAAAATCAAAGTAAACACTACAACTATGATCATTATTGACATTGTTTTAAACTCTGGTGAGCACAGGCACGGCACCGCTCGTAATTGAACAAAATGAGTGCTTTCTATAGATAATTCAATGAAGATGGTTGCTTAACTCAGTACAGTATTGATCCTCTAGAAGTGTGTGAAAGGAACAAGTTTTGAGAACAAACAAGTTCAGCATACCTTCCACCTTGCCTTTCTGAACAGAAGAGAATCCATCCTGAGTAAATTATGAAGGTGATCAACCTCAATCAAGGCAGTTACGATTGCTTTAACTAAGTTATTGTCATCATCAGCATTGTAGAAGCATTGTCGATCCTCTGCATCACGGACTAACTTCTTCCAAATAGTATTGCTGTTAATTAAAGTTGGCCCATTCCCCACGATCCAAAGGCAATATCTACAGAGTGACCAACCAAAATTCTTTGCTATTATTTTCAGGTTTGAACAAAGAGATATACAAGTATTATTGAACTGAAGTACAAACCAATAGAAATTATACCTTGCCCTTGTCAAAGCGACATTTGTTCGTTGAGGATTGGAAAGGAAACCCACTGATCCATTCCCATTAGATCTAACAGTCGAAATTATAATCACATCCTCCTCACCACCTTGGAACCCATCAACAGAACGAACACTCACAGAGAAGTCACTGCTTGTTCCATATGTGTTCCCCAGTTTCTCTTGAATAGCAAAAACTTGAGCTTTGTATGGTGAAATAACACCAACACTAACACACTTCCTTTTGGCGACTGATGCTGTAAAAGCAAACAATTCTCTCACCCAGTAATTTAAAAACAAAAGGCTCTAAGTGATCCAAAAAAAGATATATGCACACATGGTAAGTAATTACTAGATACCTCTTTTGAAGCCTGATTCACTAATTAACATGTAAGCTATTTTCTGAAATCATGCTTTATGATTACTATCCAATTCTGTTCAGAATTGACAAAAAACTAAAATATTCCGATGGAAGCTCCAAAGTGTTGACAATAAGAGGTACCTTTGAAAAGACCGTCCACTATCTCAGAAACCACAGCAACCTCCACCATATTTTTCCGGCTATGCCCATAACCAAAATCCTCCTTCCCATAAGCAACATTTATAAATGAATAGGAACCATACATGTTTGGTTGAAGAAAACGTCTACAATAGCTTTTCTCTTTGACACATGGAGCATCCAAGATTTGTTTGTTGTAGAATTCCACATTTGGGAATAGACTTATGGATGGATGCATCCTATACTGGACGTTTAGAAGGTGCTTCTTGTGTCCCAATGACACCAATCTTTCAAACAGACTCCTTCCAAATTCAGCCTTCTCCGATATCTGACGTGGTAAAATTCCAGAATTCAGAAAAAATCCAATGATTTTCATAGATAAAGGAAATACCGGCAAAGAGAAAGCTCAAACCTTGCTTTTGACCATTGCTGGCAGTTGTAGCTCATCCCCTATGAGGAAAGCATGCCGGACACTGGGGAGTTGTAGTGGAATGGCTGATTCACATTCTTTAAGCTGGGCAGCTTCATCTATAACCAGCAGCTCTATTGGTGTCATTCCTTCTGTATGCAGTTTACAGGAGCTAGAAGAAGTGCAGAAAAGAAGGCAAGCACGTCTCAAACAAAAGTTTCCAATTGAAAATCTATCAAAGAAATTGGGAACAGAAAATCTTTTACGAAGGGTTTTTAGGAGGTGAAGACATTTGTTCCACCTCTTGGTCAGATTTTCATCTCTAAAGGTATAGGTCTGTAACATTTTCCGAAGAGATTCAAGCATCCTGAGAGCCCTGATCATTTTTTCTGCAATTACTACTGAAAGGAAAGAAGTAGGCAAATGGGTAGTCAAAGCTTCAATAAAGAACTTCAGGTCCTCCACGATGCATAAGAATCTTTTCTTCACAAATTCCCCAATCGTCAAAACATCGTCACATGGTCCATCAACCACTCCTTCATTCTTATTGTTTCCAGAAATATTCACCATCTCTTTTTTCTCATTCTTTAGTTCTCCATTTTGAACAGAACCCTTTGCCTTCCATTTTTTATTGTTTTTGTCAGCAAGATCCTTGTTCCAAGTTTTCTTGGTATTCTTTTCCTTTAGTTTTTGAGCATGATTCTCCTCTTTCTTTTGTTTTCTCTTTTGTTTCTCAAGTTCAGTCTTATCCAGTTTCTCCTCCTCTTTTTCCTTCTTTTCATTTTCCAAGTACAAATGGTACTGCTGTCCAGGGTCTTCAAGCAATGATATCATGGAATCTAGTCGAGCACTCCACCCAGACAGTGGGGCAAAGCACCTGACAAGATCATCCACTCGATAATCAAGGAATACATCAATAAGGTCATCACGATCATCAATCTTCATTCGCTTCTTATTCCCAAAAAGAATTATATCTCCCAACCCATAATTACCATAATGAAATGACCCCAGCGCCAACCTTACAAGGCGTGATGTAACTTCTATTACTGCTATGTTAGTAGGGGCACATGTAAGTGTTCTGCATTTCATCCTTTGGAGTGCCCATAACAGTGAACCAACCGTCTTTGTCTTACCAGTGCCAGGAGGTCCCCAGATAAGTTTGACAGAGTTCTTGTGATGACATTCTCTTGTCATGATACAGCTTAAGATTGCCTCAATTTGGGAATCATTCAGATTGAAGGACTGAAGTTCCATACGTAAATTTGACGAAGAGAGACTGTAATCTTCTTGAGAAGAGCAAAGAGTACAATTATCGTCAACCTGCAACATACAGATATAAATGAAGTTAGCGTTCACATAAAAACATAAATGAGTTCACAAAGTTTATTCTCTAATGCCAAAAGAGTTCTAGCATGGAACTTAGCATAATTATTCTTTGAATATATTGAAAATTTCAAATAAAAAGCAGGATTCAAATCTACATATGCTATTTGAAGTGTTAATGAATCACATAAATGAAGAATTATTTCTTACCCTATATTATCCTTAAATGCTCAATATCATTTCTTTTAAAAAGATTCTAACGATAACCCCCAAAACTACGATATTATATGTTTTTGCCCATATTTATTTTCAAAATTCACTAAATTCTTGATAATTACTGCTTACGACTTATAGAGAAATACGTAGAGCTCAAATTTTCTGTCTATTGACAACTCTTAACTGAAAGAATCCTAAACAAATTCTAAACTGTTAAATTTTCTATATGAAATGGTAATTTTAAATCCCTTTAAATAGTAGCAAAATCACACTGAGATCTAACTGGGATTCAATGAAAACATTACTAGCTGTACAACAAAGATAAATTTTGCATCAAGCTACTTTTGGAGCCTTTGAAGTTGCATAGATGTCATTGTTAGTGAAATACCTATATGACTTGTGGTATGGAATGTGCACAAGTGAAATTAACTGCATACTCAAAATACAGCTTGGCAGAAGAGTTTGAATATGAAGCCTATTACTTTATAGTGAATTTAATTTCACAAAAATGTCAAAGAAGTTCAGTTTAACATGAATACATCTAATATATGCATACACATGTATGTGTGTTCTTTTCCTTCTTAGAGGGGGGGTTGGCTTATACAAGGCCTAGAGCCATTCATAAACTCTATCATAATGAGGTCTCCATATTTTTTCAACTGAAGATGAGGCAACGTTAATTAAATTCATGATGCCCATAAAAGAACCTAAAACAGTACAATAAAGAAATCCATTGAGACTTACAGTGGCATTAGTATGCAACACCTCCTTAATGATGTTCACATTTCCCCCTTGAATCTCTGGGTTCAATGCTTTCCATATACGCGTATTCGTAGTCATGTTTATCAGAAAAACAACAAAAAGAGGCTCTCTCTTATGATGCATAACTTCTTCCATCTCAATGGGTCTAGATGACCGGACTAAGAAGCTATCAGGATTATCTTCATTTGGTCCGACTAAAACTAAAGCAGGATGATAGGATCTTCGTGGCCTGTTTAAATCATTGATGCATACAGGTCTGACATCAGACAAAGCGATTAGATCTCCACTCTCTAGCTCATACTTTTCTTTATCAATCACATCATTTCTTCTGTAGTTAACAAAGTAGAGCAGTTCACTTGGTGGCTCAGAAGCCTTAATTTTCTTGACAGACAATATTTCAAACTTAGGAGCTTGAGACAGAACCATCAAGCTTGAGCATAAATCAGCATGTGTTTCCTCAATCAGTGGTAAAATGTATGAGTCAAAGTAATGATGTGTTGAAGAGAATGTTTCTGGGATCCGCTCCACCTGTAATCGAGCATAATAAAATCAACAGATTAATTAAGTGATTAAACTTTTAAAAACCACTACTTGCTTCACCAAATATTGTGATGATTATCAAGAAAATATTCAATACAATAAGAGATTTAGATCTTCCTGTAAGTTTTCAACTAAGACTTCCCATGGGGCTCAAAATCATGAAGGGATGCACCACTGAACACAAACTAACACAAGGATCAAAGGATCCCTGCTACAATTAGATTGTAAGATCATCTATTATTTTTGGTCATTCTCAGATGAGCTGAACCTTGACATCGAAGCTTGCATGAACTAAGAAATTTTAATTAGTCAACAGTCATCACTTATCCAAAAAAGGAAACTCTAGTTCACAATCAAGGCAAGTTTTAAGCAATTTAGACTTTCCACTAATTAGCCTATTAGATGAGCATAGCTCAAAGATGATCTAAAGTCCAATCAATCATATGCTTGTTGATGGTTTATCAATTAGTATAAAAAGAACAACTGATTGAATGATTAGTAGTACTTGAGTGATGCGTAATTTGAGTTGCAGAAGAATAAAAAGGAACCAACCAATGGATATTGGACATATTGGGTTAAAGTATATCAACGAGGAAGGTAGAAAAATATAATATATGGTTGGATATCATATAAAAGACTTCCCTAAAAATCATAACTCATTTATGAAGACATTATGTTGACAAAATAAGAATATCATCGTTGATTTTGACCAACCCCTGAACTTTTCTAATATAAACCATTACACCCATAATTTCCAAAGATAACTACATATTGCATGTATTTGTACTCAAAAGACTGCCTACTAAATGGATGGAAGCATCCCCTTATTCTCACGTCTTTCTTTCTTGAAGCACTTAAATATTATCAAGAAAATTCTGCTTGTCATCCTACACTGTTGAAGTCCCATAAATAGCGTATAACTAGGGCTTAAGAGGATGGAAATGTTGTCTTAATTGTTGGAATGTGTCCCACAATGCCTGGCTTTGGCCCATCTATGATGGTTATAAGGCCTTAGTTCCCATCTTCTTAATACCTGGGTTTTAAGGAGTGGAATGAGCTGGGCTTTTCAACTTGGTATCAGAGCAAGGTTGGGTCTGTGTCCGGTGTGCCGAATAGTCGGGCTGCCGTGTGTTGTGGTCCAAGAGGGTGTGTTGGAATGTGTTCCATATCGCCTGGCTTTGCCCCATCTGTGCTGGTTATAAGGCCCTAGTTCCCCTCTTCTTAATACCTGGGTTTTAAGGAGTGGAATGGGATGGGCTTTTCAAGTTGGTATCAGAGCAAGGTTGGGTCTGTGTCTGGTGTGCCGAATAGTCTGGCTACCGTGTGTTGTGGTTTAGGAGGGTGTGTTGGAATGTATCCCACATCGCCTGGCTTTGCCCCATCTATGCTGGTTATAAGGCCCTAGTTCCCCTCTTCTTAATACCTAGGTTTTAAGGAGTGGAATGGGCTGGGCTTTTCAACTTGGTATCAGAGCAAGGTTGGGTCTGTGTCCGGTGTGCCGAATAGTCTGGCTGTCGTGTATTGTGGTTTAGGAGGGTGTGTTGGAATGTATCCCACATCACCTGGCTTTGCCCCATCTGTGCTGGTTATAAGGTCCTAGTTCCCCTCTTCTTAATACCTGGGTTTTAATGAGTGGAATGGGCTGGGCTTTTTAACTCTAATGGTCTATTGCATGTGTTTTGTATGCAACAATTTTGTAATAGGAATCCCATAATATTTTTAGAGCTTAATGAAGTGAATTGTACTTCCATTTACTTTAATTTTATTTAGAGGCCTGGTAATGTTTAGAGATCTAATTAGACCAACATTTATTGGTCCAAAAATTGGGTATTTTTCCCAACTAGTCTAGGTGTAGTTTTGGGTTTAGTAATGGGAATATAATTTTGTGGATTCTATAAAAGGTTACTTAAGCCAAGGGCTTGAGTGTGAAAGAGAGGAGGTTCACTCCTCGGAGAGAGATCTCCATGAAAGAGATTTAGTTTTTTCTCCTTTAGGGAGATATATCCTATTGGAATGTGTCCCACATCGCCTGGACTTGCCCCGTCTGTGCTGGTTATAAGGTGCTAGTTCTCCTATTCTTAATACCTGTGTTTTAAGGAGTGGAATGGGTTGGGCTTTTCAACTTGGTATCAGAGCTTGGTTGGGAATGTGTCCGGTGCTAGTCCGGCTATTGTGGTCCAGGGGGGTGTGTTGGAGTGTGTCCCACATCGCCTAGACTTGCTCCGTCTGTGCTGGTTAAAAGGGTCAGTTCCCCTCTTCATAATACTTGAGTTTTAAGGAGTGGAATGAGCTGGGCTTTTCAACTTATCCATGGCTAAAAGGACTTTTGGGTGTGTAGCCTGTTGATCTTTGGGAAAATTTTTGCTGTTGGGTTTACGAGTATCATTCTTAGGGAGAACGTTTGCATAGTCATTGGATGATTGCCTCTTGTTAAGATGTACTTTCCAAGCTTTGAGGGGATGATTCCTGTTAAGTGTCGTTGTGTGGTTCTTCACTTGGGTCTAGGCTTTTATTGGTGTTCTTGTGGGTTTAGGCTTTGTGACTGATTTTGGGGGAATACACTTTCTTTTGCAACAGCTGTTCATATCAGATTCCTTCCTTGACTCCAACGCCTGATGTATAAATTGGCCAGGCTTACGCCCAAGATGCAAAGCCCAATGGGCTCTTATCATATCTGAGAAGTTGGACTTTGAGGTTCAAAAAGTAAACCAAATATAACCCATAGTAATATACCAGTTATACAACCTCCTACGAAATTCATCAAAAAACAGTCATTGAGATAGATTGTTTTTAATTGGACCAATTTAAGTGTGAAAACAATGATTCCTCATTATATTTATAATGGTTGATATTGGTTTCATATCTATGGACATGCTGATCCCAACCTAATTTTTGTTGTTCAACTTGGCTTTGGGCTAGTCCAGGCTTGGGGTTTCCATATCATACATGAGTTTGGGTTTGAGCCTTATTACTTGGCCTTGTCATGGTCTTGAGCTATGTTTAAATCCTCTACAAAAAGCAGTGAGCTGGGGGAAGGCATCCTCAACCCAGACAAAGCATGACAAAAACACCACCCTATATTAGAATTTCTATTCATTAATAAGAGTTTATGCTGTAACTCCTAGCTATATTGAATTAGATTCTGTAGTAGGATAACAGATTTATTAAAAGGGTCCAACAAGTCTCCTTATATGCTAAACACATAAAAATTACTACTGTACTTCAGTCCAAAATAAAGGCATATAAAATGAAGACTTTTTATAACTTCAATAAAAAATGTTTAACCATAACAGATGAAAAACCAAAAAGACCATTAAATAAAATATTCAGGAGTATAGTTAGGTTAACATAAAACTTAAAATATAAAAATTTAAAAGTAAAAAACAATATTAATATATATATATATATATATTTACTGTGCGTGTGTATGTATGTAACTATGTATATGCATATAATATTATACAATTTTCGTTGGACATGCCTTCTCAAGCAACAAGAGTTGTTTGTTCAAATTTTATAACCAAAAAAATGAAAAATAACATGATCCCCCCCTCCTTTTTGCCTATTGACCTTTTCTTGTTGACCTGAAATCTGCACCAAGAAGATAGGCTGGATTGTTAACACTTCCTGTTTTTCAGGCCACGGGCCACAACTTTAGCTTGTCCATGTCAAAAATAGGTAACGCAACAGAGCTTTAGGGCCTGTTTGGTATAGATTTTAGAAGTTACTTTTTAACTTTTCAAAGTTAAAAAGTCAAAAAATAAAGAAAATTTAGTTTGATAACATAAAATAAAAAGCACTGGGACCGGATGGTATAGCAATTTAAGTGTGAAAATGAATGAGAAGAGACAGGTGTAATTTGGTTGATCAAATTTTGATAGAATTTTGAAAACTACGAAATTGCTATAATGCTTTTAGGAGAAGCATTGCAAAATCTATATCTAAGAACAAAGGAATTGTCCAAACTGGCACCAATTTTTATAATAGAATTAAGCTTACAAGTCATATCATGCAATCATGGGAAAGAGTGATGAAGCAAAGCTAAGTATAAATAAACCATATCAAAATCAGTTCGGCTTAGTGAGGAGGTCTACCGATGAGGCTGTCTTTTTACTTGGACAATTAGTCAAAAAGTTCTTAAAGAAAAAGAGAGATCAGTTGAAAAGCCCAGCCCATTCAAACTCCTTAAAACCCATGTTTCAAGAAGAGGGGAACTGACACCTTATAACCAGCATAGACGGGGCAAAGCCACGTGATGTGGGACACATTCCAACACACCCCCCTGGACCACAATAGCCGGACAGCACCGGACAACAAACCCAACCAAGCTCTGATACCAAGTTGAAAATCCCAACCCATTCAAACTCCTTAAAACCCAGGTTTTAAGAAGATGGAAACTAGCACCTTGTAACCAGCACAGATTTGCCAGGCGATGTGGGACACATTCCAATAAGACCTTCATATGAAATTCGTTTATCTAGAGAAAGCATATGATAAAGTACCTATAGACTTAATCTGATGGATTTAAGGTAGGACAGAAGTATCAACCAGATACATTGACATCGTTGAGGACATGTATTAGGAAGTGTTAACTAGTGTGACAACATCTTTCAATGAGACAATGAGTTTTAGGTAATGATGCTTCATCACATATTTATAGCATGAAGAGGATAGATATTCATATGTTTACATTACGGGCTAGCTATGAGTCCTTATTTTTTTGCTTTCATTATGGATGAAATGACAGCTCATGTTCAAGAGGTAGCTTGTTACATTTTATGTGCAGACAATCTGATTTTGGACAGGTCAAAACTGATGTGGCAGCACTAACACATGAGAGGTTGCGAATCAAACCCACAGACCCAGGCCTCAGAATTGGTCCAGGTAGTATTGAGTATATGGAATGTAACTCTAGCACAAACAATTGCAGGGTTGAAACAATGTTAAGAACAGAGAACTAGTAGATTTGTAGAAGTAACCACTTCTGTTATCCTGAATTAACTATCAATAAAGAGGAGGATACTGTAGTGAGATCAAGCGCTAAGGGATCGAGATCAAAAGGATTAAAAGAATCATTGAATCAAAATGCTAAAATATAAAGGTTCTCAACAATTCAAAGAGATCTAATACAATTTCTTAATGATATCCTTCCAAGGAGAATTGGAGAATAACAAGAAAAAAAAATAACAAAAGAGAGGTTTTTATATATATGGGAACCCTCATTCTTTGTTAGATATCATACATATGTTACATGGCATAAAATATTGAAAGAACAATAAAAGCCCTTATTTAGTGATCTCAATCCCTTTTTATGGGGAGATGATCACAACAAAAAAAATAACCCTTCCTCATTTATTAACAAAATGTGCCACTCATTATCCTAAAATTACAGAAAAACACAAAATTCCAACAACAATTATTAGAATGCCCACACCAAACTCTAAAAAACACAGCAATTTCTGAATTTTTGAGAGTTACCTTCAAACAAACAAAAAAAAAAAAACTCTCAAAATTCAGAAATTGCTACAAAAGAATCATTCCACTTCACTCTAGATTGTGGTCCATATTTCGCTTATAACAATGAATAAGTACATACTCTGGTTAAAGATATGAGTTTTAACAGAGTGCGATGGTAGCATAGAGTTCATGTTCTAACTCCAACAAATTGGGATATGGTACTTTGTTGTTGCAAGACTTATTTTCCATAGGTGTGGCAAAATTAGACCCAACCTACCAACTTGCCTGAGAGTGAGTTTGTGTTTTCAACCCATTGGGTGGCTTAGGTTTGTGGTTTTCAACTTGCCCATAAGTGGATTGGCAATCAGATTAGACCAGTTTTACCCAAGGGGTTGTAATACCCACATCTTTTAATTGTTCCTTTGTGTATTATGTATAAATAAGTAAACAATGGTTATATATGTATCAATTGTCTAATATGTGTAATATATATATATATATATATATAAGTACGATTGTATTATTTTTACTATTAAAATTATATTTCATATTGTGATTGTTTATTAATTTAATTTTCTTAAAATAGATAAGCAGATTAAGCAGGTCTTACTTCAAGTTTTAATTGGGTGTGTGTGAGTTGGCAATCTCCAACCAGTCTAACGAATCGATAGGTTCATGTTGAGCAGAGATCTATTATTATAGACACTCAACCTAACCCATCACAACCACAAAGAAAGTAGGTTACATGGTCATTGTATCTATACCATTACAAGAGGCTTCTAAGTGATATAAAACAAATGATGTCAAACCTAGGATCTTGCATTGCAATAATGTCATTCAGAGGTGGGTCTACCTTAACCCCACCTACCGAGGAGGTGTTTTTCCAAAAACAGAAGGATAATTGTAGACACCCAATTTTGGCTAATTTACTTGAATCCTCTTCAAATGAGTGGCAATCAACCTTTAGAAAATCCTAGGATACACATATGATCAAAATTTTAGATTCTACCATGATAAGGGACTATTCGGTCAAATATGTCAATAATGGATTTTTATTAATTGGCTTTTTAACTAAATGGAAACCCATATTTTGGTGTAGCCCTATCCATAAAGTCCAAACACTATGCCCATGTCTTGTTTACCTCAATCCACAATCCAAGTCCATTAACATAAGCCCAATCCATAAAGTCCAAACACTTTGCCCTTGTCTTGTTTACTTCAATCCACAAGGTGCAAGTATTGGGATGGGAAGGATTTAAATTTATGAGGTTTTTGAAGGAAATAAAGGAAAACATAAAGCTATGGAATAGAGAGGTGTTTGGCTTGATTCCGGAGAGGAAAAAGGAGGCTCTCCAAGTAATACAAAATTTGGACGGAGTAGAAGAAGAAAGAAGTCTTGATGAGGAAGAGAAAGTTTAGGGAAGAAATGCTAAAAAAGAATTAGAAGAGTTACTCTTTAAAGAGGAAGTGAGTTGGGGACAGAAATCTAATGAACTATGGTTAAAGGAAGGGGATAGAAACACCAAGTATTTTCATAGGACGAAGAATTTTAGGAGAAAAAAGAATGAAATCCTGTCAATTGAGAAGGATGGAGAGGTTACTGAAGAACATAAACAGATTGAGCAGGAGGTGGCTGATTATTATGCTAAGATGTACTCATCAGAGCAGACCCTGAGATTTGAGGTGGGTAAGTTGGGAGGTCTGAGGTTAGACAAGAGTAAGGGGGAATGGATTGTAAAAGAATTTGAGGAATAGGAGGTTAGGAAGGCTATTGGGGAGATGGATAGAAACAGAGCTCCTGGACCAGACGGATTCTCTATGGCATTTTTCTCAGGATTGCTGGGATATTATAAAGGATGATCTCATGAGAGTATTCAAGGAATTCTATGAGAGTGGGGTCATTAACAAATCCATGAATGCAACTTTCTTCGAGTTAATTCCCAAAGTTAAAGGTGCAATGAGAATGAAAGATTTTAAGCCTATAAGCCTAGTCACCAGTGTGCATAAGATCATCTCAAAAGTGTTGGCTAATAGGCTTAAGGAGGTAATTGAGAAAGTAGTGTCCAAAAACCAGAGCGCCTTCGTTCAAGGGAGACAAATCTTAGATAGTATCCTCATAGCTAACGAGTGTGTTGAAGAAAAGAGTAAGTTGGGAGAATCTGGTTTGGTGCTGAAAGTAGATTTAGAAAAAGCATACGATAGGGTGGAATTGTCGTTTCTGGAATTGGTCCTAAGGTGGAAAGGATTTCCTGATAGATGGTGTAAGTGGATTGGGGGATGTGTCAGAAATGTCCAATTCTCTTTTTGTTTAAATGGTGGAATCTCAGGACTGGTTCCTTCATCTAGAGGTTTGAGACAAGGAGACCCATTATCTCCATTCTTGTTTACCTTGGTGAGCGACGTGCTTAGTACACTCCTTAGGTAGGCGGATGAGAGTGGCAAGATTCAAGGTTTTAGAGTAGGCAAAGAGAGAGTTCTCGTGTCTCACTTCAGTTTGCTGATGACACCATTATTTTTCTGGAAGCATCAAGGGACAACATCTTTTGGGCTAAATGCGTCCTAAGATGCTTTGAGATGATTTCGGGTTTACAAGTCAACTTAGAGAAGAGTAGTTTGAACGGGATTAATGTAGAGGATGGGATGCTTCGGTCGTGTGCTAGGATAATGAAGTGTGGGGTGGGTGAGTGGCCAATGAATTACTTGGGGCTGTCGGTTAAAGGGAATCCTAGGAAGTCTCAATTTTGGAACCCTGTTGTTGACAAGATGGAGAAAAAACTGGCCACGTGGAAACAGAATTATTTATCTTTTGGTGGGCGTATTACCTTAATACAATCATCACTCGGGAACCTTCCCACGTATTACTTGTCTTTATTTAATGTTCAAATCAGTATCACCAAGAGAATTGAAAAGCTCCAAAGGCAGTTCTTGTGGGAGGGAGTAAAAAAGATCATTTAGTTATATGGAAGGACGTGTGCAAAGACAAAGCAAACGGAGGTCTTAACTTGGGCAATCTCCAAACCAAAAATCGGGCTCTACTTGGGAAGTCCCTTTGGCGATTCAGTGTGGAAAGGGAGGCCTTTTGGCGTACCATTATCGCAAGCAAATATGGTTCTCATGACAACGGATGGGATGCTAACCCCAAAGTAAAGTTTTTGGTTGCTAGTCCCTGGAAAGCCATATCAGACTCGTTCCCTGATTTTTTTAGTAGAGTGAGATTTTCTATTCGATCAGGATCCACAGTTTATTTTTGGTCTGATTTGTGGTGGGGGGAGTCTACTCTTGCAGTCCGTTTTCCTAAGTTGCATCGTTTGGTTACATATCCGGAGTCCCTAGTTTCATATGTCTTGAGTTGGTCCCCATCAGGTTTTTCTGGAACCTCCCCCTGCGTCGTGATCCGAGGGAGGAAGATATCCTCGAGTTGGCATCCTTAGTTGATTCACAAAAAAATTGACGTTTCCTCTCCTGATGTTAGGGTTTGGAGTCCAGATCCGAGTGGTTCGTTCTCTACAAGGTTCTTCTTCCAGTCATTGCGTCTCGATAAAGATATACCTCATCTTTCGTTTTCTACCTCGCATCTTTGGAGTGTTAGGGTCCCACTTAGAGGTAAAGCATTTGTATGGACTGTCCTTTTAAACAAGATCAATACCGCAGACAACTTACAAAGAAGGAGAAAGTTTATGGCCTTATCACCACAGATCTGCCCTATGTGTTTGAGGCAATGGGAGTCAGTGGACCACCTCTTTCTATCATGTGACATTGCTGTTCAGATCTGGTCATTTTTTACTAAGCTTGCAAGGGTGCAGTGGGTTAACCCAAGATCGATTAATGAGATGCATTGCCAGTGGAGATTTCCCTTTTTTGAAAAAGAGGTCAGATCCTATTTGGAACTACGTTTTTTGTGATCATTTGGGGCATATGGGGAGAAAGAAGTAGAAGAATATTTGATGATAAATATAGGAGGATGAAATCCATTTTTGAATCCATTCTGTTTTTGGTGGCTTCTTGGGTGTGCATTCTACCGGAGTTTAGAGATGTGTTAGAGACAGATATCTTACAGTGTTGGGAGGCGGTGATGGAATCATAAGATGCTGGAAATTAGTCCTTTGGTGCTTCTGTTGGGTTCTCACTTTTTTCCTTTTGTTTTTCTTTGCTTCTTTTGGCAGATTTCCTACCTCGGGGAAGTCTGATTTGTGCTCTTTTTCTTAGCTTTTTTCTCCTCTGTACTGTTTCTCCTTTTCTTATCTATGAATCCATCTTCTTTATTGATAAAAAAAAAAAGAAAAAACTCAGAAAATTTGTAAAATTCATAAATGTCAAATTTATTTTTTTAGAAGGGAAAAAAAAAGGTAACAACAACTAGGCTGATTATGTTAATCTAATAACTAATGTTACTTGGTTGATCCACATCCATGCATCTTTGCTTGTAACGGCATTGCACTATGGTCATTGATAAGGTTAATTTGAAATTAAAGATGCACAGATTTGGTTCAAATATAAGAATCTTTACACAAATAAAAATTTTGGACCACTTGACACATTTTAGAACCATTTGTGCATTTAATAATAGTAAAAAAGTTTTGAAATTTTTTAAACAACTAAAAGTTATTAATATGAAAATTAAATATGCATGTGTTTGGACCACATCCATGAATCTTTTATTCTCACTTCAAATCATAGTAAAAAAAAAACTTTTTTCTTTTTTGAAATTTTCACTTATCACTATTTATTTTATCCAGAAAATTTGTGACGAATGGATTATGACCAAACCCATGCATCTTTGCATAAAACGAGATTTGGATCACTTTGAAAATTTTTAAATTATTAAAATGTATTTACTGTTATACGTTTTTTGAACTTTTAAATAATTGAAAATTTTAATCTAAAAATTAAAGATGCGTGTCTTTGGCTTAATCTGGACATGAAAGACTTTACCGTGAATTTGAGTTTTATGGAAAATATACTTTTCACAAGCTATTTTTCAAATATTTGATTGAAAAAAACCAGAAAAAAGGGTTGCAAAGGTGTAATTTTCACTTTTATGTGTTTGTAGAAAAATAAGCTAGGAAAACAGTCTAAAACCTAAAACGGTTTGGTTGTGGTACTGGTATGTACTAGGTAGGACAAATAGATTTTGCAATTCCTTTTGACCAGCCCCTATGTACGAGATAGAGACGCAATTTTGAAATATTTTGGAACTACCACAAAATACCTTCTTCGAACAACATGAATTTTTTGTGCCATCCCAATTTGTCAAAAATCATATCTTTGGTCAGATTATATGTAGTAATTTTTTCTAACCAACTCCATCCAAGTCATTTTTGGTCTTCTTCTTGCCTTCTTAGATCCTTCGATGTGTACCTCCTACACCTTCTACTTGCCTCCCTCGACTTCACTTTACATACCTTCTCCCAACAACACGAATTTTAATACCTAGTTATCTTTGGATTTGCCCATTTCTTACATTATCCTTCCTAGTCTTCTCACTCATCCATTTTAACATCCTCATCTTAGCAATGCCCATCCTATGAATATGTTACTTCTTTATTGCTAATCATAATACGCTAGACATCCTTGTAAATCATTTTGATGATTAATGAAATGCTGTTAATTATCAAAAAATAAAAAATTCTAGACATCATCGTTGGCCTAATAGTTGTCCCCTAAAACTTTCCTTTAGCTTGAGTGGAACATGCCGATCACATAACACTTTAGAATCGCCTCTCTACTTGAGCCATCAAATTCTAATTCTATGTGCAACATTTCCATTAAGCACCTCTTCATTTAAGCCACCTAATTTTTATTCTATGTGCAACATCCTCAGTATGGATAATTGATCCAAGATAATGAAAGTAATGCTTTTAGGAATCTCTACGTTCTCAATTCTTACCAATCATTCACCTAAGTTATCATTTGCGCTAAATTTACATTTATATGTCCAGTTTAACTCGATTTATTTTTTTTTAAAAAAAATTGATTCCAAGGTATCCCTCCGTAATTTCTAGTTCTGCATTTACTCTCTCTATTATGGTCCACCAAAACCACATTATCTACATACAATATATACTAAGGCATCTTGTCTTCAATATGAGCTGCCAATTCATCCATTATTAAAGCAAAAAGATAAAGCTAGGCGATAGAGATCTGCCTATAGACTAGGCGATTAAATAAAATAATAATAGATTGAAAATAGGGAAAGGAAAACAAGAGGCTAAGATACTTGCAAGTGAAAGGAACGTATCAATAATTCGAATGAAGCTTTAATGGGTTTTTAAATCTGCAAAAATGATTAAACAAATTGTTATTATTTAAAACAAATTATAATTATATATTTAAATAATAATTACATACTAATAACTAAATATGTACTATTTTATACCATAAGTTGTAAGTTTAATAACTAAGATAGAAAATTCAAATTTACATAATTAATTATCCTAGGCATTGCCTTGCCCAAAATCACGCCTAGGTAGTCGCATGGTTGCCTAAGAGACATCTAGGTGATGGTGGATAAGGCGAGCATTGCCTTCGTCCTCAAAAAAATGTCCAATTCATCTAGGGGCAGGCGCCTAGGCAACTACCTTTAACAATATTGATTTTGCATTTTCTTAGTAAATAAAATTCTATCAAATAATTTGGTCAACCATAATATACCAATCTGTTCCATGCATTTCCCGGAGTTTTTCTTATTTTCATCTTGGTTAAAGATCCTTTTATTGTAACCCTAAACCTACAAACACGGTAGTGTTCTTTTGAGTCCCTAATGTTCACATCTTCACCTAAACTAAATTCTTCGTACCTTTATTATTTAATAAGTTCTTAAAATATTCCACCTTTTTCTAATCTCCACATCTTTTAGTAGGATTCAAATCCTCGCTCTTAATGTATCTAATTTGATCTAAATCTCCTGTGATCTTGCGTTCTTCTCTCTAAGTTTTTCAAGGTTATAGATGTATTTCTCACTTATTTTTGTACATAGGTTATTATATAGTTAACGAATGCTTGTGTCTAACCTCAATTATAACTTTTTAGTTTCTTCTTTTACACTTATACTTTTCTATTATATTTCTTTGCCAACTGTTAAAATAAAGCCACTTCTTTAGAATTTGTACCTCATCAATATATCCCCAAATATTTTTTTGAAATTGTATATCAATCCTTCAAAAGAAATTGTTACTAGTACGAAATGTTTATTCTTGAAAAAGGAATATTCCCAAATGATGTCAAACAAATAAGACCGATCCTTGGTCTTTTGTCCCACTACGTATTTAAGCACCATGATTAGCCATGTGGTTTGCAATTGGAAGAATCAAAATCCAAAGTTGATAGGTCCCATTAAAGAGATCAAGAACTTAACTTGATCAAATGTTTTAAATCATTTTTTATCTCATTATAATAATTTTAACGGTGAAAAAAACTATTGTTGAAGTTCTACGAAAAGAGTACGAAAATCACATGGTTAAAAAATATTAGATCACCCTGAATTTTGGTATTAGATTCTCATAGGGTGTCAATGGGTACCCAATACCCGATAATCCCAGTATGACCAACCCCGTTTAACAGGCGGGAAATTTAAGATTTCGTGGTTCCAAATGTAATTATTTAATAATCAGTAACTTTTAAAATATTTAAAACAAAGTGCTCATTTTGCAAAGTATTTAATTTTGAGTAATCTTTCAAGTGACTGGACCCAAATATTGGAAATCAAAATTAAATATTTTACAAAATGAGCACTATGTTTTAAATTTTACAAAAGAGATCCTTAATTATTAAATAATTTTATTTGGAGCCACCAAACCTTAAGGTTGCGTTTAGCCCGACTTCTATAAGTACTTATTGCATCTTATAGCTTATATAAGCACTTTTAAAATTGAATATTTGTTCGGTAGCGCTTATGGGTAAGTGCTTACCCATAAGCAGTAAAGCAAGGCTACCCATAAGAAGAAGCTGTTGAGAGCAGCTTCTTCCAAGCTCTTATGCGTTAAGATATTTCACAACTTTAGTAATATTTTTAAAATATCTATTTTACCCCTAAACTTTCATAAGCACTTAAATAAATGTAATTTATAAACTTTTATAATATTTTTATAATACCTATTTTACCCCTAAACTTTCATAAGCACTTAAATAACTGTATTTACCAAACGCTATTTTCTTCAAATAAGCAGTTTATTGTTGTTGTGGATAAGTGCTCCCATTGAGTAACTTATCCACTGAGTGCTTATCCATAACCACAAGCCAGGCCAAACACAGCCTAAATCTCCCTTAATAGGCTTCTGGTCCGAATTTATAGATTTGCTACACAATCGGGTTCGGTTTTAGTTCTATATAAAAGGCCCCATTAAGAATAAGGTTTATGCAGACCCATTGGGTATTGAGTCTTTAGCTTTAATATATAGTTTATTAGTTAGTAAATTATTGCAGCTTATAGCTTATATAAGCACTTTTTAAAAATAAATATGCGTTTGGTAGCACTTATGGGTAAGTGCTTACCCATAAGCACTAGAGGAAGGCTACCCATAAAGAGAAGCTGCTCTCAACTTCTCCAAAGCTCTTATGCGTTAAACTATTTCACAACTTTAGTAATATTTTTAAAATATCTATTTTACCGTAAACTTTTATAAACACTTAAATAAATATTACTTCTAAATTTTAATAATATTTTTATAATACTAATTTTACTCCCACACTTTCATAAGCACTCAAATAAATATATTTACTAAACGTTTTTTTCTTCAAATATGCAGTTCGTTGTTGTGGATAAGTGCTCCCATTGAGCCCATTGAGCAACTTATCCCATGGTTATCCATAAGCACAAGCCGGGCCAAAAGCAGCCTTAAACTTTGCAAATACAGTAAATAATCCATTTGACTTCCAAGTCAAAACCAATTAAGAATAAACTCTTATATTTTGTAATTACTTTTAAGTATTTGTACATGTCAAAAACCAGTATATATAGGATTGATTCTGAAACTATTGGTGATAGCCCCAGACCCGTAATCGACAAGAACCAGAACTGTTACATATAATAGGGTTGGTTCAGGGTAGGGGTGGGAATGGGCAGGTAACCCGCCCAACCCTATGATTGGGTGGGTTTGGGCAGGGGTACGTGGCCCGTAGGACTAGATTGGGCCGGAATTTAAGGTCCGATTAGTTTTTCAGACTAGACTCGGTTTTATGTTACGTTGGCCCGGCCCGTCTTAGCCCAGCCTTTCCTATGCATTACATGTAATTACTATTTTTTTATATTGTATACATATAAATATTATATTATCAATACAAATGACTTACTATCATTTAGTTTTACTATTTTATAGATCAATATACTATAAATATAAAAGATTTTAGTTTTTTTTTTATAAGAATTTATGAAATATCCTTGTAATTTATAATTTTTAATTTTAAGAAGTAATCCATTTGAATTTGTAGGGCCAGGCTGAACCGGGCTCAGGCTTGTTGTATTTTAAATTCATCGGACACGGGCATACATCTTTGAGATTCCGAAGGTCGGACTGGACTGGGCTCGGGCCAATATAAGTAATGTTATATTGGGGTTCAAACCCGGCCCGTTGCCACCTAGTTCAGGGATTATCTTAACCTGAACTCAACTCGTTGACAACCGCTTCAACGGGTTGGTCATGATCCTGTGAAAATCTACCATATCCTCAAATCTTCGAGCAAAGAATTACTATAGGTGTGATCTGAGAATCCTCTTACAGGTAAAGATGATGTAGGAGTTTTCTTATTCATCGAAAAAAAAAATAATAATTCCACTTGATTTGAAAACCTATATTTAAGGAATTGCAATCCTTTTCTACTACTGTTTACTTATTAGTAGTTTTCGATATGAAATGATATGTGATTTTAGTGGGGTATCTTTATTAGCATACATATATAGACTAGTTTGAGTCAGTGGGAAAACGTATGAGACTAACTCTATTAACCAAACGTATTGTAGACTTTATTACAAATTTACATAGATTCAGTTGGGTAATTGTGAGTTTTTTTTGTGGATTCAAATGGCAGCAAGAACAGTGAAAATTAGTCACAGACCTTCAAACCCAGCATAGATATGGAGTGGCAAGATGATTAAACAAGCAACAGAAAGAGAAATGAAAGAACTAAAACAAAAGGAACCCTTACCCAGATCACGATATACATAATAGAAAAGGTCATCCACAGCACTATCTTACGCCCAACATGAAATGAAAGCTTAGAGAGAGAGTGATATGGGATGGTAATGGCAGTTGCATACCTTGTCTTTGTAAAGCTTTTCATTTAGTACATCTTCCAGAGACCAAGAAAACACCAAATCGATTAAGCTTCCAAACCTGGTCTCTTTCTTCTTGATTGAACCAGCCCTCTCCATCTTTTCTTCTCCTTCTCTGTATGAATCAAATGTCAAAACTCCGGTTGCAGTTTTGAATTTCAAAAGCCAAAACAAATATATAGAGAGAGAGAGAGAGAGAGAGAGGGAAGGAGGTTTCTTAGTACTAAAGAAACAAGTAAATAGAAGAAAAAGAAACCAATGACAGAAACCTACGACAGTATCTTTTTCATCAAAGAGCAAAAGCGATTCCAAAGCACAAACACGAAACCAAAGCAAAGACTTAAAGAAAGAGAAAAGGTGATGGGAGATGAACGGAGTCTACACTCAAAAAGAGGACAAATGAGGCTAAAGAAAGGGAAATGTGGCCGAGTTTCATTAGCCGTCGGTCTTTCTTCCGTACGTACGTCTATACAAAATACCGTCGGCACTGCAAGTTATGCGTGGAATACGTAGAGGTAAGTGTGAAGAAAGAATTTTAAAAAAAAAGGGGTAAATTACACTTTCACCTGAAGAGGTTTTAACCACTTGCACTTAGACCTCTTAAGGTTTTTGAAATTACATTGACTCCCCCTTATCTGAAACCTCAACGGAGTCATAGACTGATTAATTCCTAGTAAAATATAAAATTACTCTTCTCAAATCCACCATCACAACCACCACCGCCACCCACCACAACCACCATCACAACCACCACCGCCACCCACCACAACCACCACCACCACCAGTGGGATGGTGATGGTGGTGGTACGGTCTACGTGCAAGTGATACATACCTCAGGAGATGAAAGTGTAATTTACCAAAAAAAAAGTGTTAAGGAAAGAATAGTGTGTGTACGGACAGGAAGCAATTTACTGTACGCGAGCACATAATAGGACATAGGGGAGCCGGATCCTCTGTTAGAAACCATCTTGTTAACTCCCCCTCGTGGTGAAATCTGTCCTGTGGCCCCCACACGAGAGATAACAGAGCCTCTCTCCGTTTTAGAGTTTGACGGAGGTTAAAACAAAATTTTTAATTGTTTTCTTTTACAGCTGTAACCCACATGACTCTTTCTCTAATGTTTCTCTCTCATTTCTTGCCCAAACTCAAACTGGAGAAAGTGAAATCACCGAAAATCGCCATGGAGAATCAAATCAAAGATCGAAGAAATCACCGGAAATTGCCATAGAGAATCCACATCCTCCCCGACAAACATCCTTTCACGAATCTCCGACTTCATTTGACGCCGGAAGCTGAACATAAATCGGTGAAAGCAGCGGCAACCGTTGCGCTGAACCTCCTGGTAGGTAGCCGCACATAAATACTAAATTTTCTTTTCCTTCTTCCATTTTCACATCTTATTCTCCTTCATCGCTATCCATCACTGTTACATAGCAGAAAAAATATATAAATGAAACTCTCTGTACTGTTCTGTGTCTTCTCTTTTCTCTTTCTCAATATTTGAAGTTTTTGATGGAGTTTCAGTTGGTACTCGTCTTGAATCAACTTCTGATGGTTTTGAGAGTTGTTTATAGACTTTCACCTTGATTTAATCTCATAAATTTCGATTTTCATAGTTTTTTTCCACATACTCCTGGGATTCTTGTTTTATCAGAATCGGGAAAGCTCATTACGTGGGGTTCAACAGATGATCTAGGTCAAAGCTATGTGACATTTGGGAAGTGATAAGTATGCAATACTTGCACTTTCTAGACTTGTGCTTAATGATTATTAGTCCTTTTTAAATGTTAAGAGTGCTTCCTTAACTCACTTTTCTGCATATCCTACCAAACCTGGAAATTCAACAAAAGTGCATCAATTCTTTAATATAAACATATAAAAAGGACTAATAATCATTAAGCACAAGTCTAGAAAGTGCAATTATTGCATACTTATCAGATCCTTTAGCTCCTTCCGCATATCATGGAGATCCTCCACAGTAAGAGCAGAGAGCTGTGTCTCCTACGGACGTTGAACCAATGAATGTACAATTGAGTAGAAGAAGGTTTGAAGATGAAGATTGGAAAAATATATCTCAGTACCAGGATTTCCATAAAGATCAACGATCCTCCAAAGAGTAGAACCGTAAACAGAAGGAATGAAGATCTTCTTTACAAGAATAAATCGAGTGTCCACTTCAATAGGAGGAAGGAGTGGATTAGCATAAGCATCCGCACTTCCTCGATCGAAGAGTCCATCATGAATAGAATCATAAGAACGACCACTCTCACTAGAAGTATCGACAGCACGAACGCCTTCCTCATCAAGGATCGAGGATCCCGAGGGTATATCTACAATCGGATCAGAAACTCTCACCGTTCTAGGAGGAGTCAACACTAAGGGAGCACGAGGACTACTCCCTCTTCTTTGTCATTTGAACAATCTCTTCCTCGAATGTACCGAGGAAGCAATAGGAGTCTCTTCCCTTGGAAAGGGAATATCTGTAGTAGCGTCCCCTATACCCGAAGTGGAAGGACATTGATGCCTTGGGAACTCATCTGCAAGGAATAATACGATGACTTCACATAAGCAAAGGATATTCTTAGAGTGAAACATATACTTTCAAAGAGAATATCAGTAGTAGTGTCCCCAACACCACGAGTAAGAGGACATTGGCGCATGGGGGACTCCCCTGGAAGAGATAAAATGATTACTTCACATAAGAAAAAGATATGCTTAGAATGAAACATACACTACCAAGAGAAAATCAAAGTCTCGCCTCTCTCAGTCGAGCGTGATGCAAGGGAAATACTAGGAGAGATTACTGCTATTAACACCATCCTATCTGACCCAAGGTTGCGATGCCAGGTATTAGCTTTGATATTGATAAGGTCAGAGTCATGTGTTTGGCCTTCATCGATATCATGTCCCTCCTCTTCTTCAGCCTCATGATTAGAGGTAGGCATCTCCTTATCCAGAACAAGGACTGGAGGAATACACATACTATGCTGACTGCTCATACTATGTGGACTGCACTTCGAAGATGGACAACCTACACCTATGAGAGAAAGGGCAAGAAGATCAGAAGCATCAAGTCTCTATAATGACAGTAGAAAGGAAAGTATATATTGGCTCTTGAGGATTTCAGAAAAATCCCAATGATTAACTATTAATGAATGCAGCAAAGTCCCGTGGATGATCGGTCCCAAGGAGGATTGATCACAAGCAGGTTGTTTTGAGGGTCCAAATGAATTTAAACCATTGAAACTCATCTCAGGTCATAGCATAGCAATGATTCTTGTAGATCTTGTCGATGGCTTTCCGAAAAGGTATAATAAGGAAAATTCCGACACCGGAGTCAAAAGATATGCCTATTTGATGTTTCAATGCGTGCAGAGCATTTTATTTCGATCCAACGTTTCTAAATGAGCATATGCGGTCAGCTCAACTACATCAGGAGGGCTATGATGCCCAAATATAGCATGAGGTCCCGAGGAGGATTGATCCCAAGGAGGATTGATCCCGAGGAGGATTGGTCCCAAATATAGCATGAGGTCCCGAGGAGGATTGATCCCAAGGAGAATTGATCCCAAGGAGAATTGATCCCAAGGAGGATCAGTCCTAAGGGTGATCGGTCCCGATGAAGATTGATCCCGAGAGGATTGATCCCAAGAAGGATCGGTCCCGAGGAGGATCAGTCCTTAGGATGATCGAAGATGATTGATCCCGAGGAGGATCGGTCCCGAGGATTAATTTCGAGGAGGATCGGTAACAATGATGATCGGGCAGTAACGGCCCAAAGCAAAAGAACTATATTTTTTACTAGTGTTGTGGGACTAGTACAGACTCAAATCCCAAGAGCATGGAGGCGTCAAAAGCATATTCCAACTCTGTGGGAGTTGGTACGGGCATCAGAAGCAGACTCCAAGCAGATAAGGTGGCACCAGGTAAATAAAGTATTTATTTATTGCCTTGATAATATGATCAGTTCTGTCAAACTACTAGCTAGCCTTTGACACCCTTAATCCTTAAAAAAAAAAAAAAAAAAAAAAAAAATCAGGGAATGACTTCATCCCAATTCAGGCAACTTCAGTGGCACGATATCATCAATGATGTCATGTCAAAGCTACAAAAGGTATCACACCAACGCACAAAAAAAAATTGCAAAAGTATGACATCATGCATGATGTCATACCGCTACTGTTGAAGGCAGGCCATGATCCCAACACCAAAAAAAAACAAAATAAAATAAATAAAAAAAAAACAAAAAAAAATAGCATGAAACATGTGACTTCACATCCTCCAATCCACAAAAAATAAAATAAAAAAGCCTTGAAAGAGATGGGGCGTACAAACAAAACATATCTCCTATACCTTGAGATGTCACCATGTGACATCACCTCGATCAACCTTACAAG
>JAUPMG010132371.1:0-11459 GCA_031762675.1 Pachysandra terminalis
TCAAAGGTGTAACTATCTTACTAAAATTTTAAATTACCCCTATATTTATAATTAATTATGAATTAATCCCTATAAAAGTTCAGGTTATTACAGATCTACGATGTTAATATGATTGAATTTCAAATTTAGATGTGTATATGTGAATTGATCCATGTTAGACTTGATTATAAAGTTAATGAATCATTCGGATATGATTTGTTTAATGTATTATGGATATCTTGATGAACATTGATCTCTATAATTGATGTGAATTGAATTAGACACCAAAAATAGGGTTTTACGAACCCAGAAACATGGCTGGTCGGCACCCACCTGTACACCCAGCAGAGGTACCTACCAGCGACTAATTATAGGCTAAAATGGGGCTTCGGCACCCTCCGGTGCACCTACCGGGGTACCTATGGTGCAACATATTTATTTTATATATTTGTTGATTCCCCTATCAGTTAGGAACACAATGGTCCAAGTTTTAGGACAATCCAATAAGTATAAATTTAGTTATGATTTAAACACCGAATAGGTGTCGAAGCTGGAAATAGGACCTTCGGTAAGTACCTTGGTCCCACCGAGCTACCTACTAAGCTCCGGTTGGGTCCAAACTTTGTGTACACTTTTACATGAGTATTTTGATGTTTCTTGAATTGTGTTTTGATTATTTTTATAAATTTATGATCTATTATGTACTTGTACACCAGATAAGACATTTATGAAGCTGCCATCTGAGAGCATCAAATCACAGAAGTACCAGTCGGTACCCACCCGTACACTGATAAGGGTACCGACAGGGACTATTTTAAAGAGGAAATTGGGCCATCAGCACCCACCGGTACACCGGTAAGGGTACCGATGAACCCCAGTTACTGTTATCTGTGGACAGAGCTTTGGGGTTTGAACCTATTGACTTGGGGACTTGACCATTGGACTTGGGGTTGTAACCCCACGACTAATATGATATTTATGACTCATGTATATACCATTGAATGAAATGAATTGACTTGATAACATGTATGATTATGATTGAATGACCATGAAGAATATAACTGTGATTAGATTGTGCATGACTGCTATGATTGTAATGTGATTGTGATGGATTGTGCATGAATAATAGGATTGTGATTGTTTATGCATGTATGCTTTGGGGAAGATTCTTGCGATAGTATCCTAAGGATTATTCGTGTGTCCAGGCACACAGATAACGTTCGAAGGGTGTTATCACCGGAGACCCTACTGTTTGTTGGAAAGGATTCCTGTGATGGTATTCTAAGGACTATTCATGTTTTTAGGCACACGAATAGCTTCCGAAGAGTATTATCAGTGGAGATCCTACTGCTAGGATGTGATTGAACTTGTATGATATGATTCTGCATATGTGCTTTGATTGTAATAGATTGTACATGAATAACATGATTGTAATGGATTGATTGTACTATTTGTTGGAAGGAATTCCTGTGATGGTATTCTAAGGATTATCCATGTGCCTAGGCACACGGATAGCTTCTGAAGGATGTTATCGCCGGAGATCCTACTATTTGTGATATGATTGAATTGGTTGAGCTTGTAGAATGTATAGTGCATGAAGTATTGTAATTGATTGTGCATGTTGGTTGGAACGGATTCCTGTGATGGCCTCCTAAGGATTATTCGTGTTTATGGGCGCACGGATAGCTTCCGAAGGGTGTTATCACAGGAGATCCGATTGTTTGTTGGAATTGTTGTTGTGGGTAAACATCCTCTCTGAAGTCCTCCTTAGGTTAAAATCCCTAAATGCTAGTGGGTAAATATCCTCTATGAAGGCCTCCCTGGGTTAAAATCCCTAAATGCTAGTGGGTAAACGTCCTCTGTGAAGGCCTCCCTGGGTGTTAATCCCTAAATGTTTGTAATACTTACGGGAATTGAGCCAGGGTAGGTTGAAATTCCTACGAAACTACGCTGTACACGTGGGATGTTGAATTATGTCTGCATGTTGATTAAAGTTATTGACTGAAGTGTTGGTGAAACTTGTAGTAACCATGAAGTATATTGTTTGTAATTGCTGTTGATATTGTGGAGTAGATTGTTATTGATTTATGATTGACATATTAATGCTATAATAACTTGTTAATGTTGTGATTATTGACTTATGGATATTGTGGAGTTATGCCTGTGGATTGTTAGCATTATATATCTATAGACTTGTTGGTATTATATGGTTGATATTGTGGAGTTAGGACTATTGAATTGTCAGCATTATATGACTAGGAACAGTTAATATTGTTGATATGGACTTGTAAATATTATTGACATTGTATGATTATAATAGACTTACTGATATGTTGAAGTATATGGTATGGACTGGTTAGTATGATAAAGTGTATAACATGTTGATATTGTGAAGTAAATTAGGATTGCTGTTTCCTGATATTGAATATGTGATTATGATAATACTATAGTTATGAATCAATAGGATATAGTAACTGTGATAGTATATGGTTATAATGATAGGCATTGATATGATATTATGGCTACGATAATATATGATTATGATGCTAGGACTAATATGATAGTGTGATGTATGTGTTATATGTATTCCATGTTATTCCATGACAATAATATGTTCTGATGTGATAGCATGTGATTGTATGATTTCCATAATGATTGCCATGATATTGTATGTTTGCATGGACTAACGCTGTTCCTTGAGGATGGTTGTCGGGTTGCTTCTTACTGGTCATTCCAAGCTCGCGCAACCTATTATGTTGCAGGTTAAGGTGGATAGATGGATTGCGTGGACTGATGCTGTTTGCTATAGATTGCAGTGTTTGATGTATATATTAGAATTCATGTAATAGGGATAGATTAGTATTAGTTGATTGCTGAACTTTTTAGGCTCTTATGAAGCCATAGTTTGGATTTGAATATAGTTTATTACTTCCGCATTCTAATATTTGCTTACATGAGACTAAATACTCGTGTAAGGTTGGATTGTTTTGTTGTGATTCGCGTTCCTTGGATGGGAACTCGAATATCTCGCTTCGTGATCCGTGTCAACCTGTATAGGGATTTTTGCCACTAGATCAGGGGTGTGACAAACAGTTATACGCCAAGCTGGAGAAGTGCGATTTTTGGAGAGATGACGTCAGATTCCTTGGACATGTTGTAACTAGGAGTGGCATCTCCGTGGATCCAACCAAGGTCGAGGCAGTTCTTGGTGGGAGGGACTTAAGAATGCGTCAGAGATCAAGAGTTTCCTAGGTCTTTCTAGGTACTATAGGAGGTTCATCGAAGGATTTTCCTCTATAGTAGCGTCGTTGGCTCGCTTGACTAGGAAGGACGTGAAGTTAAGTTGGGATGAGAAGTGTGATGCAGCTTATGAGGAACTTAAGAAGAAGTTGAACTCAGCACCTATCCTTGTTGTACCAGTTGCGGGACAAAAGATGGAAGTGTACACGGACACATCGCTGCAAGGCTTGGGCGCAATGCTTATGCAGATGGATGTGTCGTGGCTTATGCTTCTCGGCAGCTTAAAGTTCATGAGCGTAACTACCCTACTCATGACCTCGAGTTGGCTACAATGGTTTTTTCTTTGAAGCTGTGGAAGCACTACTTTTATGGCAAGGAGTTTGACTTATTTTCAGATCACAAGAGTCTGAAATATATTCTTACGTAGAAGGACCTCAACATGCATCAGAGGAGGTGGTTGAAGCTGGTGAACGATTACATCATGAAGCTTCACTATGGTGGCAGATGCGTTGATTCGGAGACCGCGAGGTGTGCTCGCACATTTGATGAGGCAAAAGTGGATGCTACAAGAAGTAATTGCAGATTTGGGAGTTCAGCCAGTGAATCGACAGCTTGGAGGTTATCTTTTGAGTCTCGTTGCTAGACCGTCTTTAGAGCACCGGAGTGCCGAGAGGCAGAAGGATGATTAGGATTTGCAGTTGCTAGCAGCGGACGATGGTTAAGCCATAGTGGGTGGTGCACCCAGACGGATTGATTAGGTAACAGGGTCGTCTTTGCGATCTAGACGATCAGGAGATCAGAAAGGAGATTACGGAGGAGTCATACAAGTCACGTTACTCTATTCATCCAGAGAGCACCAAGATGTATTGAGATGTACGCAAGAACTTTTGGTGGCCGGGCATGAAGAGCGAGATCGTTCAGTCCGTTGCATGATGTCTTACTTGTCAACAGGTCAAGGCCGAACACATGCGAGCATTTGGACTTCTTTAGCCTTTACCGATTGCAGAGTGGAAGTGGGAGCACATCACCATTGATTTCGTGATTGGATTGCTCAAGACCAAAGGTAGCTTGGATTCGATTTGGGTAATCGTAGATCGATTGACCAAATCCGCTCTTTTCTTACCAGTTCGGATGTCAACGTTAGCAGACAAGATTGCTAGGTTGTACGTGCGGGAGATTGTAAGACTACACAGAGTGCCGGTGAGCATCGTTTTGGACCGCGGCTCTTTGTTCACGTTCGGATTTTGGGAGGCATTGCAGAAATCCATGGGCACACAGTTAGACTTCAGCACGGCATATCATTTGCAGTCAGATGGTCAGACCGAGAGAGTCAACCAGGTGCTGGAAGACATGTTCAGAGCATGTGTGATGGACTTTGGTGGTAATTGGGGAGAACATCTACCTCCAGTAGAGTTTTCCTACAACAAAAACTATCACTCGAGCATTGGCATGGCTCCTTTTGAGGCTTTGTATAGCAAACTGTTTCGTTCACTTGTCTGTTGGGCAGAAGTGCGTGATGTTGGAGATAAGCACTATAGTCAATCTAGATGTTTCTTTTAGTGGCTAATTTCTGTAAAATGACAATCTCAAGTATTTATTAATAAAAAGGCTTCATGGTATCTTTCTATATTACATCTTGTTGCTGTTAGATACCATGGATATTGGGTTGAAAATATCTTAGCTTTTAATGTTGAACAAAAGGAATGAGATCGTACACATTTTGATAACCAATATCCTAAATGTTCCTAGTCGTTCAGAATTGTCGAATTGGTACTCGATGATTCAATTAGACTAGCTTGTGGGGTGGTTTCTCTTAAAGAACAGTGAATCTCAAAACCGTTAGTGTGAGACACTAGAACAACCACGAGGGGACTTACTAAGTTGTAGTAAGGGACTAAGCGTGATCATCTTTGATATTCCACATTGTAATTTTGCTTAAAGTCAAAGTGAAAAGTCTAAGTTGTGATGTTGCTTGTGATCTTCAGACTTGAGGTACTGGGTGGTCATTTAGATGAGTTGCTATACTTTGATAATACTAAGTGTTGTCTTCTAACCATGAAACTTCAAAGGTATTCATTGGATATAGTGAAATGTCTAAGTGAACGCTCGAGTATGCAAGATAGGATCTATCGCCCTCAACAAAGAGGGATGTGTCCTATGTGATTCGATTTAATATGTATTTTTGTTTTTCATCTTTTACAAGAAGACGAAGGCGAAATCAACGAGGACAAGAAGAGGAATATGGAGCAATGGAGGCCAAGAAAATAACAACACACCGAGGAGAAGAAGATCCATGAGATGCATTGTCTTCAACATTTAATTAATTACAACTTACACCCCAATTAAACCCAGATTCGGCTTTGTGGCTCGAGTCGAATCGAAATTAAAAGTCCATGATCATCCTAGCCCATTAGCATGTGTGTATGGGGCATTATTTATTTTGTTATATGTATGAGGAGCATGTTAAAACAAATTAAATAATTAAACGATAAGATCTAATATCTAAATCCCTCAACCAAATATTAAGTTGTAACATGATTATATGAGATATGGGTCATCGTGGTCTTCCACCTGGAAACAAGTTCAGGAGAGTGTTTAATAATCCCTAAAATGACCAATACCTGATAATGTGAGGTTGTGCCAGGGAAATCATTCTCTCGATGACTTATTTTATTTTAGATAACATGAAAAGAGTAGACTAGTGGGCTTCAATACCTGATAGTGTGAGGGACTCATTAGCACTAGCTTGGACCATGTCGGGTGGGTGTAACTTAACTAGGACGGTGGGACAATACCTGATAGTGTGAGGTTCATGCAAACTAGAGACCAAATAAGAATTGGATCTTAACCAAAAGGTGAGTAGTAAGAGTTACTTGTCCACGAAGGCTTGGTAGGCCAATACCTGATAGTGTGAGGCCCGCTGACAATGTTGGATATCCACTTCCCCACAAGGAACATTTAGAATGTACCCGTTTCTCAAGAGGGATGTGAGATCCGAAAATTTTAGTGGGAGTACATTTAGATTTATAAAAGACCCTCAAATCTAAATAATAATGTACACTACTTTTCTGCTTAGCTTATCGTTTCATTTATTTTCTTTATGTCGATATCAAAATGTCTAAACCACTACAAAACGTTCTTGAGAAAAGTACTTTAACCGGATCTAACTTCTCGGATTTTTTGAGGATACTAAAACTCATTTTTGTAGCACTCAAATTAGACTATCTTCTGGAGGGTCCAGTATCCGTGACCTACGAGGCCAATACTGATGAGGAGCGAGTTACGATCCAGAAATGGATAGTCGATGATAAGCAGGCTCAGTGCTATCTAATAGCATCGATGAGCAATGAGCTCCAGAAATAGTCCAAAGGGCTATTGAGGTCATATGCGATAGTGCAGCGCTTAGAGTCTCTCTTCGGCGAGGACAATCGCACTACTAGGTTCATCGTCTCCAAGGAGCTTTTTAGGGCCAAAATGCTGTCAGGGTTGTCTGTTAAGGACCACCTCCTTAAGATGATCAGCCAGGTTGAGGAACTGGAGAGGTTGGGGTCTGCCTTGGCTCACAACCTAGTTGTAGATCTCATTCTGCAGTCGCTCACTTACTCGTTTGATCAGTTTGTGGTGAACTTCAACATGAACAAACAATAAGTAACTCTTCCAAAGCTTCTTAACATGTTGAACACCGCCAAGGGGACCTTGAAAAAGTATAAGGGTTCGTTGCTCGTAGCGGACGGGCCTTCGACCTCAAAAGGGAAGAAGAAGAAGAAGAAGAAGAAGAGCAAACCAAACTCTTTTTTGAAAGCGAAGAAGAAGCCAAAGAAAGGGAAGAAACCCGAGAAGGGGAAATGCTTTCACTGCGGTCAACAAGGGCACTGGAAAAGGAACTATCTTCAGTTTCTGGCTTCCAAAGACAAACCTTCAGAAGGTATGTCAGATTTTCTTATTGTTATTGGTTGTTTGACAACCTGTTCTATTTCAGATTGGGTTTTAGACTCTGGTGCTAGTTCACATGTGTGTAATACTATGTAGGGTCTAAAGAGAAGCAGAAGAATGAGTAAAGGGGAGATCTCACTACGAGTGGGAAATGGAGCAAGAGTTGCTGCATTAGCCATGGGAGACCTTTTCTTGGAGTTGCCATCATCGCATGTTTTGAATTTAAAAGATTGCTTATTTATGCCACAATTTCTAGAAACATTATTTCTATTCCTTGTTTAATAAAGGATGGTTATTCAATGGTTTTTTAGAACAACATTCTTGTGAATCTTGTCTCATAGGCAAAATCAAGTCACCCTTTGTTGGACATTGGGAAAGAGTTGTAGACATATTGGGCCTGGTACATACTGACGTGTGTGGGCCCATGAGCTCCTTAGCTCGAGGTGGATTTCACTACTTCATTACCTTTACTAAGGATCATTCTAGGTTTGGGTATGTGTATCTTATGAAACACAAGTCTAATTCTTTTGAAATCTTCAAAGAATTCAGAAATGAAGTAGAGAAATAGACAAGGAAAAGTATTAAGGCTCTTTGATCAAATCGAGGAGGCAAATGCTTATCCATGGAGTTTCTGGAGCATCTCAAGGAAAACTGTATACTTTCTCAGTGGACTCCTTCTGCAACATCACAATTAAATGGTATATTGGAAAAGTGAAATCAGACCCTATTAGATATGGTCAAATCAATGATGAGTCGCACTGATTTACCCATTTCAGTTTGGGTATTAACCGCAAATCATTTACTAAATAAGGTCCCTACTAAATCCATAACGTTTACGCCATATCAGATGTGCCATGGATGGAAACCGAATCTTAGGTATGTTAATATTTGGGGATGTCGGGATTATGTCAAAAGATAAGAAGCTGACAAGCTGGAATCTAGGACTCACGTTTGTAGGTTTGTAGGCTATCCTAGCGAAACTATAGGATATTATTTCTATCACCCAGAGGAACAAAAGATGTTTGTTGCAAACATGCCAAATTCTTAGAGGAACAATTCCTCACAGAATTCAGCACTGGGAAAAAGATAGATCTAGTGGAGGTGTTGGACACCAAGCAAGCTGTACAAACAAACAAGGTGGAGCCTGCAGTAGTAAATGTATCAAGTACACAAGTTCCTCGTAGATTGAGTATAGCCTTTGCTCCTCCTGAAAGATATCTGGGATATCTTGGACAGAAGGATGGAGAGGAACTACTTCTAGTGGGAGGTAATGATCCTACTAACTGAAAAAGGGTTGATGTCTGACATCGATAAAGAGGAGTGGCTTGAAGCGATGAAATCGAAAATAGACTCCATGTAAACTAACCGAATCTGGATGCTTTTAGATCCTCCTGAGGGAATAATTCCCATTCGATGCAAATGGATCTTCAAGAAGAAACTAAACTCAGAAGGTAAAGTGGACGTGTTCAAGACAAGACTGGTGGCGAAAGGATACATTCAACATCAAGGTGTTGACTATGAGGAAACTATTTCGCCGATCGCCATGTTAAAGTCCATTAGGGTTTTGTTGACTATTGTAGCATACCATGACTATGAAATCTGGCAGATGGATGTAAAGATGGCTTTCCTCTACGAGAATTCCTTGTAGATCTACGAAATTAAAACCTGACTATGGCAACTCCGACAGGGAGAGAGGGAAGTGACGAAATACTACAAAGAGATGAAATCTCTTTGGCAAGAGCTCGATCTTAGTTATGATGTGGAATGGAAGTGCTCCGACGACTTGGTGAGATACCAAAAAAGGTAGGATAACGAAAGAGTCTTTGAGTTCCTCATAGGGCTTAATTGCGATCTCGATGAGGTACGGGGTTGAATAATAGGTCGAGGACCATTACCCTCCATCCGTGAAGTCTTCTCTGTGGTTAGGCGTGAAGAAAATCCTAGGAGAGTGATGATGATAGAGGCTGGGCCTAATGGGTCTAATGGGTCTAGTGAGTCCTCAGCCCTAAGTGCTAGGAGTGGACCAGGCAGGCCTAAACAATCAGAAAGAAAAGAGGGAAAAATTATGGTGTCAACACTGCCATAAACCCCGACACACTAAAGAAACGTGTTGGGATTTGGATGGAAAGCCACCTGGTTGGAAACCCAGATACCCTGGAAAGAATCGTGGATATCAGGCTTCACTTGATGATCAGACTGAAAAAGGGGTTGAAACAAGTAGCAGCAATAAAAAATCTCCATTTAATCAAGAACAAATTGAGCATCTCTACAAGCTTTTCTCTAGCCTTTAGCCTTCAGGTCAATCCTCCAATAATGTGCCTTCAGGTTCATTAGCCCACAAAGGTAATTTTTTGACAGCTTTGAGTACTACCTCTAGAACAAAAATACCTTGGATTATTGACTCTGGAGCATCTGATCATATGATTGGTATTTACCATATTTGTTTTCACATACTCATCTTGTGTTGGCAATATCAAAGTTAACATTGCAGACAGTTCACTTTCACCTGTTGCAGGAAAAGGGAATATTCAACTCTCTGATTCTATGACTCTTGAGTCTGTTCTTCATGTTCCAAAGTTATCATGTAATTTGTTGTCCATTAGCCAGTTGACAAAAAATCAAAATTGCTCTGCTAAATTCCTTTCTTCTCACTGTGTTTTTTAGGACCTATTATCGGGGAAGACAATTGGCAGTGCTAAAGAGTGTGGGGGGATCTACTACTTTGATGAGGTGAATGTGAGTGGACAGCCTCAAACTGCAATTTGTGATTCTGCATCTGTTTCTATGGATAGTGAAATTATGTTATGGCATTTTAGAATGGGCCATCCCAGTCTCTAATATTTAAACCAGTTGTATCCTTCCATTTGTTCAAATAAAAGGATTTCTGATTTTCAGTGTGAAATTTGTTAACTTTCCAAACATCAACGTACTTCATTTCCCATGTCTAAATATCAACTATGTAAGCCATTTGCCATGATCCATAGCGATGTTTGGGGAACATCTCGTATTCCTAATCGAAATCTCTCAAAATGGTTTGTAACATTTATTGATGATCATACCCGAGTTTGCTGGGTTTACCTTTTGAAAGAAAAAACTGATGTTCGTGTTGTGTTTAAAAATTTCTACTCCATGATCCAAACACAGTTTCAAACCAAAATCAAGGAATATTTTAACTCTATTTTGGGGGACTATCTTCAACAAAATGGCATTATCCGCCAAAGTTCTTGTTTCGACACCACAACAAAATGGGATTGCTGAACAGAAAAAGAGACACTTACTTGACGTAGCCCATGACTTGATGTTCACTACCAATATGCCAAAAATGTTTTGGGGAGATGCTATTCTCACAGCAACTTTTCTCATCAATAGGATGCCCAGCCGAGTCCTTTCTTTCAAAACTCCTCTTCATACCCTACAAACTTTGTTCCCTACCTCCCGCATACACTCTAATCCTTCTCTTAAGGTGTTCGGGTGTACCACATTTGTCCATGTCTATCCACATAATCGGAGCAAATTAGATCCTAGAGCTATAAAGTTTGTTTTCATCGGATATTCCCCCACTCAAAAAGGCTACAAGTGTTATGATCCTTCAACAAAAAGGGTTTTTGTTAGTCTTGATGTTACATTCTTTGAAAATACACCCTTCTTCAAGTTCAAAAAAACTTCTCTTCAGGGGGAGAATGAACGTGAAGATTGTTTTTTGAACTTTGATGTTTCTCTCTCACCTGACTTTGATGCTTCTCCCTCGCCCAATTCAAATACCGAACCTACCTTTCCTTCTCATTCTACCATGCCATGTACAGAAGGAAACTTGAATTCAAGAGGAGATATGGAAAAACAAGGTAACAGGGAGATGCTTGTTTACTCAAGGAAACCAAAGTCAAGGCACAGGGAGAATCTTACAACTCAAGCACCACAAGAGTTTGATCCGGTGATAGTTCCAAGTATCCATGAGTCACCTACTAAGACAAGTATTTCTGATATTGATTTACCCATTGCTCTCAGAAAAAGGCCTCAATCATGTACACTACATCCCGTTTCTAGACTTGTGCCTTACAATAATCTGTCCACTGTTTTTAGTGCTTTTACCTCTAGTCTCAACAGTATAAAAATTCCAAAGAATGTACAGGATGCTTTAGCCTGAATGGAGAAATGCAGTAATGGAAGAGATGAGTGCACTAAAGAAAAACAAAACTTGGGATGTAATGGAACTACCTAAGGGAAAGAGATCGGTAGGCTGCAAGTGGGTGTTCACAATGAAGTATAAAGCTGATGGAACTCTAGAACGGTACAAGGCCCGTCTAGTT
>JAUPMG010132382.1:0-11459 GCA_031762675.1 Pachysandra terminalis
ATTGTAATTTGAAATCCTTTATCTTTATATAAGTCTTAGTCTTTTGTTTATGTATAAAATTAATCTTTCTTATTTAATTTTTATATGTAACGATATTTGTCCTTATGTTTATAAACCTGATCTCTAACCTAGAATGTATTTCGTTTCTTTTCCGCTGAACTCTGTAATATTGATATGTTTATGTTTCATTAAACGCTTATTTTGTTGTGATCCACCACTCTCTTTTGAGGAAGTGAAGGTGATGTCTCTAGTCCTTGATGGACCGTATCGGGTCTATCGGATTCGGGACATTACACTTCATGGGCCAAAAGAAAATTATAGGCTATCCTCATTGCTTCTGCTCCATGGATCTTCATTTGGATTTGTATCTAAAATTTCTAGGCCTTCTTTGATCTTCCGGATCTTCCACTTGGATCTTCTGGGTCCGTGGATGTTTTGGGTACATGGATCATCTGGTCCATCTTGGATCATTTGGGTCCATGGGCTCAATTGGGTCCTCTTGGATGTCGTTCTGGGATTTTCCCCTCAGGTCTTATAGGTCCTCTTGGATTTTCTTCTTGGATCTTCAATGTCCATGGACTCATTTGGGCCCATGGGTTGAATTCTTTCAAAGCAAAAGAGTGGGCACCCATCCTAATGCACATGAGTATGGACCCATGGATATGAACTCGATGCATGAAAAGGATCTTGGGTCACGGACCCTGGATCATTTGGTGGGCTTTCCTAATAGGCCCAAGTGATTAACCCAGACTAGGGATAACTCCAATATGGGCTTAGGCCATGGGCCTAACCAAAATGAACTCAAAATGTATGATTCAATTAAACCAACTTGAAGTGTCATAACCATCAATTCATCTAAAATGTGGTTTAATAGGTGGTTCAAAGGTTCTCTAGTCTCCTCCCATTGGGAGGATTGGTGACTAGAGTGGGTGGGGTCCCCTCCGCTTTCAAAAGTATTGACCGAAGTGCGCTAAGGTACTATGCACCCGAGTTTATTTTCTCATGGGCGGGGGTGGTTCATGCAGATTGGGCTATGAGTGAGTGTGTGATCAAGCCAATTTTAGCAAACCACAATGCATGAACAAACCACACATTTCAATATTTCAAACCATCAATTGAACCACGTTTATTAAAATAGATTGAACCAATGCATATAATGAATCACAACATCAAGAATTCAAATTGAACCAGAATAAGTCAAACCAAATAGACAGCAATCACATAAGGCATGACATTAAATTGAACCACAAAGCATGTCATCAAATTGAATCATCCAAGCATGTCATGTCAATTGAACCAACAAGCATGTTATATCAAATTGTACCACAAAAGCACACATCAAACCAATAGAGAATAAAAGAAACTAAAAATCCTAAATTGGCCAAATAAAATTGAACCACAGCTCAAACCCGCAACTTTCCAGCCGAGTCTCCAGTTGTGATCACCTCCGGGTCGGTGGACCCTAGGTTGATCGGGTTATTTGGAGTCGCCACCATCCATCGAGTTTGGGTGTGGATAGTCACCCATTGGTTCTTTATAAAATAGACCAGAATGTGAATTTTAGGGTGGTCTAACCAGAAATTAAGGTAAGGGGGTTTATTTGAGAGATGTGAAGGTGTTAGGCACCCATCTACTCCTAGTTCAACCGGTTACCTGGTTCAAGATTATTTGGCCAAATTAGACTGAATCGAAAAAAAACTAAAATTAACTAAAATCCTAAATGTAACAAATATTTTAAAACTAAGAAAACCTACCTAAAAAAATATCAAGAATCTACTCAATAAAGGGATTAATCTCATTCATGTTATTATAAACTAACAAACCTATCTTATTTCATAACCTAACCAAACAATTCCCAAAACATCTATCCAGCAAGAATTAGGCATGTATATGCAATCGAATGGAAATCAATTAAACACAAACCAATAACAGATCTAAATTTCATTTAACAATATACTGAATGTATCTGAACAATGTATGAAAATATGAACCAAAATAGAACATCCTAAACCATCTCTTCACTTAATAAACAGGGATTCAATAAAGTAAATATGATATTGAATATACCTATAGCAATAAATGCAATTCTATTTATTAGAAGCTCCTAATCAAACCGAGCTTGAGGGTTGTTGCAATCGATTCCAATCCGAAGGAATCGACGAGGATTAATTCCCAGTGATTTTTCGGTTCGAGGTAGTTGATGTTCTGAGTTGAGATTGGGTTTTGGGTTCGGTTGGGGCTATATGAAGAGATGAATGGAGTGAGTTTAGGTTTTATGATTGCTGAACTAAAGAGAAGTGAAGAATGGAAGAGAGGATGAGGTGGGAGAAGAAGAAAACAAAAGAAAGAAGACAAGAGGAAGAAGACGCAAAGAAGAGGACAAAAAATAAAGAAGACAAGAAGAAGAAGATATAAGAGAGGGAAAAAACATGGGGTGGTGAGTGGCTGGTATGGGTTGTTCGCTGGTCGGACGGAGTTGGAGTTTGTCGATTGAGGCTGTGGGAAATTAAAACACTGTCGGATGGTGCCGCCGTCGTCGGAAGTTGATGGAGGATTAGAAAGGATTAGGGTTTTTTCTTTGAAGGGATTAGGGTTTTAGGGTTTCTTTGCTCACTAAAGATCAAAAAAAATTGGAGAGATGAGGGTTTCTTTTCTCCCTCAGATCAGAGAATTCCCCCCTTTCAATCTAGTACGTTCCTGGCTTTTATAGCCAGGGAAGGGGTTTTTTGAAAAAAAGGTTTCTTTTTAGGGGTTCTTTGAAAATGGAAAGTGAATAAGACAAAAATTCAGAGGAGACTTTGAGAAAAAAAGGTTAGGGGTCGCTTTCCACACGCGCATGAAACCTTTAACCGACATACCACATCACCCAGAATTGCCAATTTTGAGGATAAAATCTGCAAAAAAATTTAGGATGGCCCAACATTTTTTAGAGCTCAAACTTTTATGAATTCACAACTGTTTTAATGGTTTTGACGCATAGAAATCAAATTCGAAACCGAATCTTGTTTTAACATTCAGAAATTATTAATTTTGACCAAAAGACTATTGGTGGTAATATGGTCATTTTAATTTACAATCCGGAACCTAGCCAATATTATACCCGTCAGAAAGCAGCTTCAGCCTAGACTTTGAATTTAAGTCAAAATTAGACTTTGCGCAAAATACAAAGCAGGTAGCACTTCCAAGGGTTTTTTGGTCATAATCATGGATTTATGAGATTTCGAAGGAATTTGAACGTATGGTAGAGATGGAATTCAAAAGATGATTAAGATTTTCTGATTCTCAAGTCAAACCTTCAAAAAGCTACAAAAACAAAAGAAATTGCACCTGGTGCAAATTGGGGTGTCTACAATTAGGGAATATTGTGCTATTACGAAAATCTGGGAAATTGGGGATTCGCATGGGACCGTGGGAGCTTTGTTTGGAAATGGGAGGAGATTGAGGGGGAGGTTTTGTTTCCCACTCTCAATTTTTGGACGTTTTCGCCATTGCAGCCAAGAGAAGAGAAGGGAGAAGAAGAAAGGAAGAGAAGAAGAAGAAGAAGAAGAGGAGGAGTTGCAGGATCAAAGAGAGAGCATAAGGTAAGTTAATTCTGATGGTATAGTCTTCTTATGGATTCCATTTTGTTCAAGTTCCATTGATTTCATGATTATTAACATGTGATTTGTTTATTGGTTAAAATAGTGTTTAACAGGTTCTAAATAATGATATATTGCTGTTTGAATGATTGTGTGATGTTTAGATTTGAAATAGTTGGATTTGAGACCAAAAAGATGGGTTTTCATAACCCAAATTTAACCCAGATCACGAGCCGTCGGTAGGCACGGTACACCGGTGAGCCTACCGACAGGGAGTGTTTTACAGGCTTATTTAACCCGTCAGCAGGCACCAGTACACCAATGAATCTGCCGACTGCCTGTAGATTTCTCAGGGTTCAACCCACCGGTAGGCATCAGTATACCGGTGAGCCTACCGATAGGAACGCTGATTGTACTGAGATAACTCCACGGGCAGGCACCGGTACACCGGTGAGTCTGCCAATGAGGCCATCTCAGGGGCATAGTATGTTTTTTGGATCTTTTGGTGAGTGATGTGGGGCTTATGCCAATTGTTTGGAATATGGATTTTGGAGTCAAGTTTGATCAGAAAGCTTGAGCCTACCTGCGAAGTATAAACTTGGTACTCCACGATGTATTATGACCATCACTTCACCTTAGACTTGGCCATGTTGAGTATTGTGATCCACTTGAGTTTGTAATTGGTTGGTGATCAATGGTATTGCTTTGAGAACATCATAGGAAGCTTATGATGGTTCCTAATCGGATTATCCGCGTGTATGGGCGTGTGGATAGTTTCTGTTGGTAGTCTTCATTTGGAGTTCTAGCTAATAATGAACGCATGCTAGGATGATATTGACTGTTAAGTGAACCCGAGAGGTTGTAAATTACGGATTATCCTTGCGAGGTTATTTGATTTGGGTTGACTACATTCCTGTGGGTTGAAATCTCCCATTAAAATAGCGTAGGATACTTGTGAGTTTCTATACAGGTTCGCTATCCCTTGAGTATTGTACAGTCACAAATTAGTATACGGTGGCCTTCGTACCATGGGTTAGCACCCGGAACAAAGAGAGGGCCATCTGGTAGTCCCTGATGACTTTGGTCCCGAAGTTGATTTGATTTGGAAGCTTCATATTGAGGGGCACTTAACAGGTCATGTTTGCTTAGTTCATTATTTTCATCCCATCATCATTGTATTCTTCTATTGGAGCAATTGACTGTCTCATATCATACCATTGCATTTCATACTTAAATCAGTCATTTTCTTTATCTTATCTCATGTATGTGTTGCTAACCCTTGATTGACGTACTTGATACCATACAGGGGTGGATAACTGTATGATTACTTACTGGGCATTCTAAGCTCACGCAACTTCTCATGTTGCAGGATGTGAAGGTTAACAACGGGCATGATTGGATTGCTGTGCTTGTTTTTCATTTGTTTAGTTTTGCTCTATACTCCTATGGGAGTATCGGTTGTATCAGACTTGATTGTCTTTGAATCATTTGGTTTTAGTTGTTTGGTTGGGGTCTTGGCTCTTCTGAAGCCAATGACCGTTGGTACATTTAATTTTCATTTCCTTTATTTACTTTTGTATTTGCTTCTGCTACTCTGAATAATAAAGGTTTTTATTACATTTATTCTTGCAGTTTGATATGGATCTGTGTTCCATGCATGGAACCCGAAGGTCTCACTTTGAGATCTATGCTACTTGCATAGGGATTTGTGCCACGGGTTTCGGGGCATGACAGATTGGTATCAGAGCACAAGGTTTCGTTCAGAGCAAGGACACTTAGATTCACTAGTGTCATATAGAAACCTGAAGTAGGACGGAGGAACATAGAAATGTACAATTAGGATTGTGTGTTGTTTGATAACTTGTGTGTTTGCCACGCTAGTATGATAGAAAATTACAAAATTGATAGAAGTGAGAGGTGGCTTAGTGAACTTATACTTCTTTGGGTATGTAGATGGCTAGAAGGAGAAGAGTTGCTACTAGAGAGGGTTCAGCCACTAGAGTTAGAGCTGATGCTGACCCACAGCTATCGGGTTTCTACCAGATCCTGGGAAACATGGCCACAATGCAGCGGGACGAGATGCAACGCCAAGCTGTTGCGGATCAGCGGAGAGATCAGAATTCTTCTATCGGATGTTGGAGAGATTTAAAAAATTGACTCCACCGACGTATGAGGGACTGGCCACTCTTTGCACAAGACTAGCTTTTGGATATTGAGAGAGTCTTCAGGACGATGAGGTGTCCTAACCACTAGCGAGTGTCTTTGGCCACCTTTATGCTCAAGGGTGAGGCACTCTACTGGTGGGACATGCTGGAGAGGAACCTAGCATCGGCAATGTCTTGGGAGTAGTTTCGTACGCTGTTCTTGGAGACCTATCTTCCCGATAGCTACAGAAGGCAGATGGCTTCCGACTTCATGCAGTGGCACAATACGAGACCAGGTTTGCTATGATGTCGAGGTATGCACCTTACATGATCATAGAGGAGGAGGACAAGGCAACTAAATTCGAGGAGGACCTTTATCCAGCGATTCGATCCAAGGTAGTTCCACAGCGTCTGAGATCTTACACGGAGGTGTTGGAGTGTGCGATACATGTCAAGTGGGACATGGATAGAGCTTCCATACAGAGGGACCAACATAAGCACGACAAGGGCCGGTACCAACCCTACTAGTAGAGGAAGAACACTGATCGACGTCAGCAGAATGACACTAGGCTAGCGAGGACTCCACCTGTTCATGCAGCAGTTCCAGTAGCATGAAACGCACTGCGAAAACCATTATCGCCCCAGGACTAGTAGTTATGTCGGTGTGATCTTAGAGTGTGCTACACTTCTGGCAAGGAGGGTCATTTCTAGCACAGTTTCAAGGTGTCGAGGAGGGATGGCAGACCATCTCCGCCTAGGCCTGTACACCAGGGCAGGGCCAATGCCATGATGGACACTTCAGTTCCCCACAACGACAAAGCAACGAACGCTGTGGTGGAAGGTACTATTCACTTGTTTCACACTCCAGTTCGTGTATTGTTTGATTCCAGTGCATCGCATTCCTTCATATCTAGTAGTTGCATGATATTCCTGGGTTTACAACCTGGTAGCTTGGAGAACCCTTTATGGATAGTTAACCCAGTTGGAGGGATCGCTACTCTACACCGAGTATGTCGTGCTTGCGTGGTGAGAGTTGGTGACTTTAACCTGGAGGTAGATTTAATTGTGTTGGATATGGTGGACTTCGAGGTAATTCTCGGCATGGATTGGTACTTTGCCTATCATGCCAGGGTGAATTGCTTTAAGAAGTCGGTAGTGTTCGATATTCCGGGGGATCGTCGTCTGACATTCCTTGGGATGGAGAAGGACAGCTATCAGTCGGATTTCCTGTTTGCGGCAGATGGGGGACAGAAATTATCCTTGGACGATATTCCCATTGTTCGAGACTTTGGAGAGGTATTTCACTGGGTTACAACCTAAAAAAGAGGAAGACTTCAGCATAGAGCTCGTGCCTAGCACTACTCCTATTTCACTAGCGACTTATCAGATGGCTCTGACTGAGTTACGCGAGTTGAAGGAGCAGTTGGTTGGACTGAGTGCACTTGGTTTTATCAGACCGAGTACATCACCATAAGGCGCGCCAGTTATTTTCGTGAAGAAGAAGGATGATTCGCTTCGCCTTTGCATCGACTATAGACAGCTAATTTGGGTGACGGTAAAGAACAAGTATCCTTCGCCGAGGATTGAAGACTTATTCAACCTATTGAGGGGAGCTCAGTTCTTCTTGAAGATTGACTTAAGGTCAGGGTACCATCAGTTGAGGATCCGTGATGAGGACATTTAGAAGACAACCTTTCGTACTCGCTATGGGCATTACGAGTTCGTGGTTATGCCATTTGAGTTGAAGAACGTACCAGTAGCATTCATGGATCTTATGCACAGAGTGTTCAGGCCTTTCCTAGATCCTTTTGTCGTCATCTTCGTGGATGAATTCCTGATTTACTCAAGGTCTGAGGAGGAGCAAGTGGAGCACCTCAGGATTGTATTGCAGGCATTGCATGACCACCACCTGTACGCCAAGCTGGAGAAATGTGATTTTAAGAGGGACGAGGTCAGATTTTGTAGTGACCCGGACCCAGCTAGAAAACTAATAAATTAAATCCTAATTAATCTAATAATTACACGCCAGGGATTTTATGCAAGATCCGGGGCAGAATTGGACTAATGGAGAATTTGGGAAAAACAATTGGGCAATTATATAATTAACTAAGAACTAACAGCATTGGGCTTGACTTTCTAATTTAATCAGAATTGAACTAATACGTAATTAAACTGGGCTCAAAACCCAATAAGAGGTCCAATGGGGTTAAATAGGTAATTAAAAGTAATTACATAGTTAATTAAGGAAAAACCAAAACAAACAAATCTGATCGATTCTTTCTTTTTAAAAATTCAAATTTGAATTCAAGATAATCAAACAGATAAAGTTCAATAGGGGTAGAACACCTAGAAGCTTGGAAGGAGAAGAGAGAACTATTCTCTCTAGTTTGGACATCCAAAACAGAGAAAAGAAGAGAGGATTCTGGTTTAGTTTCTACAGAAAGAGAAAGAATGAGGAGACCAAGAGGGAAGAAAGAAAAAGAAGAAAGTGAGGAAAAGAAGAGAAAGATCTATTGTTGAACGATGAGAACCAGAAAACGTAAGAAGAAAGAGGAAGAAGAGGATGACGAAGAAGTTGGGTATGCTACGCACGATGAAAGTGAGGACGAAGAAGGTAGGGAAGGGGAAGACAAAGGAAGGAATACACTGATTAAGGAAGGTTTGAAAAGAAGGCATAAGCTCGATGAAGGCTTACATTAGGTTAGAAAGGAGACCACAAAAGAACAAGGTAGGGATTCCTTTGATCTTACGGTAGTCATGTTCATGTTTCATATCAATGCTATAGATATAGGTATAATGCATGATCTATGGATTGAAGCATGATTTGGCTAGAAATCTAGTAGAATGAGAGTGAATGAATAACATGTTGACTACTTGGTTGATTAGCATGATTAAACTTATGTTTGTTGTGTTTATGAAGTTCTTGCATGTTCTTATGAATCATTTATGATTTCTGAGATTTGTGTTAATATATTGATTGATTTGGTAGTATAGATCTGTTTACATAAACTAGATTTTAATATAGTAAGTATTGATCATTAGTACAATGGTTAGAGACTGATAACTGAGGTTTAGAACACTAGAAAAATGTATTTTGGGTTTTGGGCATGAAGCTCTAGGAGAAAACCCAGATTTGGGCTAAATTTCTTATTCGATAGGTCTCTTGGTAGATGCTGAGACATCTACCTAAAATCCAAGAAATTGAATACTCTCGGGACAATCTACCGAGACTTTCGGTAGGAACCTCGACAGATACCAAGGATCTACCGAGCCCCAAATGTGGTGAAATTTTAGGGAAAGTTCCCTTGGGGTGTTGTACACATGCCTATGAGGTTGGTTTGTGTGCAAAAGAAGTGATTATGGTTAAATATTAAAAAGTGTAGAGGAAGGTCCGAAATTCAGGAAAATAGGATTGTTTTGGATGAAATATAAGGAGACCAAACGTTAGTGCGTAAGAAGAGTAAGGCCAAGAACAATTCGGATAAAACACTGATTCAATGAACTTTAACATGGAAAAATAAAAATTAATAAGGGAACTCTAAAGAAGGTGAATAATTAATACAAATTATATTATAATGAGAAACAATGCTAAATAAAATGATTGAACTATAAAACAAATACTTATGCATAAGAAATCATATTATTAAATTAATCAGACCTTGAAACTGACCCGTTAACTTAGCGTAATTTTAAATAAAAATGTACTTGGTATTATTAGAAGGATATTTTTATATAACATTATCAAGATTAATTATAGAAAAATTATAAAAAAATTTAAATTTAAAAATCAATTAACTTTGATTTCGGTAGGAACCTCGGCAGATGCAAGGATCTACCAAGCGTGCTACCGAGACGTACCGAGAAGCTTAAATAAGGGAGAAAACAAAACCTAGGTTTCATTTCTCTCAAAGGATTTCTCCTACTCACTTTTAGGGCATCTCCAAGCATTCCAAGACTCTCTTCCAACTCCATTGGAGGCATTTCCTTCGCTCTCCAAATCGGTAAGATTTCCATTCCTTCTCATGTCCATTCCATCTTTTTACAACAATGGTTAGAACCAAAGTCACCCAAGGTCCTAGCAAGAAGGCCAAGGTCACCAAACCCACTTTATCTAGGAGATCTCAAACTCCACTTCCTCCACCATTAGTCATATCCAAGCCCAAGGGACAGGATTCACGTCCACCAAGTGTACAACCAAACCCTAGAACCCAAGTTCCGGCAAGTGAAGCGCCCGCACCTAATGAATATGAGGGCCAAAAATTACTCATTGAAAAATGAGTAATTAGATCGGTTGTAGCTGACTATGGAGTAGTGGAAGCACTACGAACCATAGGATGGGAACCCATCCTTGACTGGGGTGGATTGGCACACCCATCCGTAGTATTGGACATGTACTCCAAGATCACCTCGACTGATTTTGACTTCATGACCATTACCTTGGACCTCTACTACTGTAATAACCTGAAAAATCCCTAAAAATCTTAATTTGAAATCTTAAGGGTAAAATAGTAATTTGATGAATTAATAATTTAATTTCACTAATTTATTTGGTTTAGAAAACTTAAAATCATTAATTTCATAAGAAACTAGAGATTTCCTTAAATTACTAAAACTGATCAGGTCAGCCAGATTTAACTTAAGAAGCAGAATAGGTCAGATAATCTAGTTTAGTAATTAAATAAGAAATAAAATGTTTTATCGTCTTTAATCTTTCGATTTATGCATGTTTATGTCTTAAACCATGTGATGATTCATCCTTTTGTTTTGATCGCCAATCGGGTCAGATCCGACCATGCAATCGTGCTTGTGATGATTTTGTGGTCCTTGTGTGATGTATAGTAGTTTATGCTTTATGTTTTGAGCTAATGGCATTGTTGTAGTTTAAATTGTTGGATGAAGTGTATGGTTCAGATTTGGTAGTTGAGATTGAATGGCTTGGATTATAGTGGTTAGGCTTTAAAGGTTGAGATGAAAGTGGTTATCTTTGAATGGCTTGGATTGTGCCACTTGGCATAGAGTAGCTTGCATAGGAAGAATGAAAGAATCTCCTGTTTTTGGTTTCATTCGAGTTTTGTTTGTCTTGAGTTTTTGGTGTGGAGAAGAAAGCTTGCTTGTGCTAGGATCATGTGGTTTTTGCTTGATTTAAAGAGGTAAGTACTGAATTCATGAATGCAATTAGGTTTATTCTTAGATTTCTACACATTTCCATGTGTTTTTTCAAGTTCTTGCATGTGTTTTGATGGTTAATGAAGGATTTATTTCTAGATTTTAGTTTGATAATGTATTTTCATGCTTGAGAATGGTATATGTTAGACTAGGGATGGTTTCTGTACTGAGAAACTTAGTTTAGAGATTTAACCCCCAAATTTTAGCCTGTTTGCGATGTTCGGTGTGCCGAAAGAGTCGCTGAACACTTTCTGGGCCGCAGGCGGACTATTCGGCTAGCCGAATAGGTCGTCGAGCATGAACTTCTCGCTGAGATTTGGTTCAGCGCGCCGGGAAGGACCTAGGTGTGCCGAAGAGGGCGCCGAAATATGACTCCCTGTTTTTGTCACTGAAACTTTGTTCGGTCAGCCGAGCTGGTCGCCAAGGTAGGCTTCGGTGCGCCGAAGACCTCGCCGAACCTAGCTTTTAAAATCTTATAGTGTGATGTTGAATAATAAGTGTACATTTACATGATTTGTGATTGAGATTAATGAATTATGTGCTCAGATATGATTAGATTGGAATTCTCACC
>JAUPMG010132393.1:0-11458 GCA_031762675.1 Pachysandra terminalis
TGCATCAGAAACATATAACACAAATTTAAATCAATAAGCTGCTCCTCAACGCAATTTCTTTAAACAAGGCCTCCTAATCCTTACTTCATCTAGAATCGGTCCAACAGAAGGTAAAATTCGAGAAACCAGAGGGCGTATACACCCAGGAGCATTCTTGATTGCCTGAAAAGAAGATAAGGGACAAAAAAATAAGACCATTACTAAAGACCCATCATGTTGAGACTTAATAATCTGTCTATCAGAACCTTTAATTTTACCATTCTTCATTATTTACTATTTAGATATACCTTGCGAACACAAGAAACTAATCCACTTGCAAATGTCTTTCTCAATCTTCTTATCATAAAACAATTTTATGCTTATTATTTGCAGTCTCCAAATACTTTTGAAGCCGATCTTGTTCAGAGAAAGGATTAACAAGTATTGTACAGTTCATATGAGATGCAAATGATTTGAAAGAACCATTACAATCCTAAGTGTTTTGGATTGTCACTATGGTTTTTAAATTTCAATGAAATTCAGCGAAATTTTCCTTTTTGAAGGTTACCAAATCTTCCCTACATCGATATTTCAATTAGCTTGAAATTTTGTGCAGAATTTTTATAGAAAAATATTGTGAAATAACAACCCCGCCCAAATTTCTTTATTCCACAGATGTACAATTTCCCTCGAAATCAAAATCTAAAACTATGACTGAATGATGTGTAAAGAGAAGAATACCATGTTATCCAATACAGTGAAAACTAACTCAGCAACAAATCAAAGTAGTCAAAACATGAAGAACTGTTTGAAATTTCAGGAGACAATCTTAACAGCCTTACCATCGGAACTCGCCCTATAATCCCAGCCGCTGCTTCATTGAGGCATTTCTGCACAAGCCCAACGGTACTCGTGCTACTTCTTAGGTTCTAGAAAACCACGATATATTGTACTTAGAACATATGCAATACACCTTTTTCAACTAATGAACACCTTGGTTAATGCTTAAGAACATTGACAAAACATCTTTTTTAACTAAGTGCATACTTTCATACATATTTATGCCCGGCTGATAAAAATAAATAAATGGCATGTTTTAGGATTCGACTTGAGATTATGAAAGTAGAACACTAAGTGACAGGTGTGCATAATATGGATCACCTGGTTACCGATATCCACCCCCTAATTTAGTTGCCATTGACCAGTTAAGAGTGCAATATTACATGTATGCAAAGCAGAGCAAACACATGTAGCACCAAATATATGCTCAAAACACACCCTTCATTTCTATATAAACATAGCATTACCTCCAAAACCTCAACAGCATCGATACTAATAAATGGATCTGAGACATGAGAAGCCCACACATGAAGGATGATGGGAGAGAGAATGGGTTCTATTAAAGGTGATGCTTCATGACCTACATTATGGAAAGAGAAGATGGGTAGAAAATTGTTAAAGAAAGAAAAATAAAGAGAGGGAAAAAAAACTAAGCCAGTAGCTTACTTTCAAATTACGAGATCATATACAAGCTAACATGACAATCCTGACTTAAAACCACTTATATTGACACCTACCTGTCTTGACTGCTGCTTGCAGTGTTTCAAGAACGAGGTGTAAGGTTTCATCAGATGCCTGAAAGTAACAATTACAGTATTAATAAAGATAAATAAAAAAAACTATCTCAACTGACAACATACAAGGGAAGTTCTGAAATCAGTTCATTACTTGCTTAAGAAGATCTGTTAGTGATGAAAATAAACCCATTATGTGAGGCTGAAGAACTGCTTTATTTGCTTCAGGAAAAAGTTGGCAAAGAGCCTGACATGCATCTACTTTCACCGGTGGGGGGCTGTCAACAACATTATGACTGTTAGAATCAGCTTCTTATTCAGATGGACAATTGTGAATTAGGGATACCGGGCCTTACACATCCAAACTGATGGCCTTAATAGCAGCATATAGGTACTGCTCAAGAATTCTTTGGTCGATCTGCAGAATATTAAAACATCAGGAGTATGCAGAAAGATGCAACCGTAGGAAAGCATGGCGAATAAATAATACTTACCACAGAGGAAAACTTGGCACATGCTGAAAAGGCTCGTGCATAAAGGAAAGGATACTCATGTACCCCTGCATATCAAAATGGTCTTACCAATAATGCAGGATCAATAATTGAATTATTCAATAAATAGAAAGACAACTACAAGCTCCTATACCTTCAGTGAGCATTTGCTCAAGGAGATTTCTCAAGCTGTGTCTATCTGATCCTGAAACCTGTAAAGATTTAGTTGCATAACATGAATTCTATCTAGTGAAGATTCCATTTAGAAAAAAAAATTGTAAATTAGTATCCAAAAGGGAAAACAAAAGGAAGCAAACACATGCATCATTAGAAATGCTGGAATGTGGTAAAATACAAATAATTTATTAAAACACCAAATCATGAGAAGATAACTCCAAAATGTTGATATCATTTAAAAAGCACAAACCTGTGAGTCAGTTAGATGCTCTGAGAGAGAAGCCAAAGCAAACAAGGTTGCCTCTTGCATCTACAAAAGGGAAAATTGCAATAGAGTTGGAGAAAAAAAGATGTAAATGAACAAATGGACTAAAGGAAAACCCACAAAAGAAACAAAAAATCCAAAATATATGAAAAGACAACAAAATCTGTAACTCTCATCACATAAAGGCTCAAAGCAGTAGTCAGACAATCCATGAGGACCGTAAGCATTATCAAGGTTTCAGGTATTGGATCTTTATTGGGTATTGGTCCGGTTAAAATCTGTATCAGCCGATACAATACTGCTCAGCTAATACGGACCATTATGGATCAAGGACAGCTCTAAAAATTCAAAAAAAAAAATCACAAAAAAAATGGAGATTGCTGTTTTCACTTAAAAAAATGATAACAAGATGAACATCAAAACAAAATAAAGCATAAATAATATGCAATCTCAATGCAGACTAACCTTAAATCGTATTTAAGAAGCTTAAAATGATCACACACTTCAAATAAAATATCATAACAAAGAAGCTAAGGTTAGCAAAGTTTAAAAATAAATAAATAAATAAATAAAACATGGTATATTTATAAGTGAAACAATGTCAAATCTGCTAGACATAGCTCCCATTACTAGTAATGGACAGAGAATGGACTGAAGAACTTGGTGTAATCCTGCTGGAGCATCTGATTGGAGCTGGACTCGGTGCCATAGCTCCCACTACTCTCAGACGATAAGTAATAGCTCTAACTACTAGTGCGCTGGTTGTGGTAAGCTCTACGAAGACCATAATGATGAGGATAATAAATAGGCTGCTTACCACTATTGGATGGCTGGCCATAGCTCTAACTATCAGTGATCTGGCCATAGCACATTAGCACATTTGAGCTCAAACAAGCTCGACATCATTCATCTGTCATCTCAACAACACTCAGGCTATAAATATGTTGCTCGATATTCTATCCCACACATCATAGCAGGCCTAGTAGATGTCTTATAAAATTTCCTTTTCCATTGGGATTCGCTTGAGTACTCAGACCCCAAATATGGGTCCTGAAGCACCATAGTAGTTGATGTATAATATAGTGTGTCAAGAGCGATCACTTAATGGGAACTGAATGGGAGTCCTTCTAATCTAAAATAGCAAGATTAAATATGTTCGATCATCTGCTTTGAAGACTATTTCTGGAAATTTCATGGAATATTTCTAACTATTTGAAGAGTAAAAGGTAAAGGTCTAGATCATTCAATCACATTGTTTTTGGCTCATCTACATTGTAATGCAGCATATATTAAATGTGATTTCTCGCTACTCCATGACATGATACACCCAGTGCTAAAGATCGTCAGAGTACTCAACCTCCAGAAAATTTCCCTTAATTTTAATGACAAAACTGCATGACACAAGATATAACTACATTCCATTTCGGGCCATAGACAAGGTACTTATATAGCACCTGAGTGACTAAGTCCATTAGAGGTGCAACACCAAGTACATACATGTAGAGATAATTGCAACAAACTCCGAAGTTTGATCACTTACTCTCCACCAGACTGTGGAACCAACAGCCTTTTCTTGTTGAGACTCAATAAATCGTTTTTGAGCAGCTTCTAATACAGCATCAAATTCTTCTTCACCACAGGAACTAACTACCTCTTCAACAAGGAGAGCACCTAAAAACAACAAAACATATTTATAAAATGAAATGAAAGCCAACTTTTGAATATCGTATAGGCTTTGAAGGATGACAGAGAATAACACCGAATCGACATATTAAGTCCATAAATATGTTGTTTATATAAGCTTTTAAAGTGTTCTCATGTTTTTTATTTCCTTTTTTAAAAAAAAAATTCCTACAATATTGACACGTGTCACTTATGGTTTTTGTTCTATTTCTTAAGTTTTGAAAATACTAAAGTTCTCCCTTAAGCTTCCACAACCTATTCTACTTTCTAAAGCCACTGAAACAAAGCCCACACCAACTTTTTTTTTTACCAATAAACAACCAGTATATTAAATCGTTATAAAGAGGAGATACATACAAATATCATCAATCTGTGAGGAAAGAATACAGCATGTACAATATGCACCAAAAAAATGCACCCCAGAGCAATAGTTGCAAACTAGAATAGGGTTTGCTTGCATAAAGAAAAAAAAGAAGAGGAAAAAAGAGAGAAGAAGATGGAAATGTTGTTCTCTTGCTTGTTCTTTATTTAACAAAAAAAAATGGGTTGGACAATAATGCCCTTACATAAAGTAGTGCAAACAAATAATTGCTAACAGCAACGTCCACTAAGGTACCATGTCCTGGATCAAAAGGAAATCAGCCAACTGATCCCCGCCAAAAAAAATAATTATAACAAAATCATCCCCAAGAATGACCATATCATGAAAGCCAGAAATGTATCCGTAAAGAAATCCAGGTATGATACAAGAACAAAGCAACAAGTGCGAGATCAACGACCATCTTACCAGAAACACGACAACTATAAGTAACATCATCTCCATCAGCGACATATTGATTAGCATCCAGTGATCAAGTATGAACCTGTACAATCGTGTATAACCAAAATCGAAACAAATGAAAAAGAAAAGGGACTCTTAAACTAATACTCAAGAAATAAAAATAGATCAAGAAACTCCTCAACTAATGGGTAGCACACCAGACAAGTAATATAACTTAAAGCAGTATCGTAAGTTAACTGTGCATGGGCACATGGCCCTGACTTGCTTCATGTTATGCACATGGCTCAGCCCAGCAACGCAAACTGTGGCCAAACCTGGTCAACTCCCAAGGACTTTTGGGAGGCAAGCAAGGGTGTTTTAGCGATAACACAGGAATGCCTAGATGTAGGTCGCATACCCACAAAAAGGATATGTTGTGGGTTGGTGTATTTGAGAATTTTTACTCAATACAGCTCTGGGAGATAACAGATCTAGTGTGTAGGGAAAACCTGGTATGCTAGCTTAAGCAGGGAGACAGACTCGGGAATGGCTTATGATGCATGTTTTTTTTGATGAATAACCACGGTGCAAATATATATATATATATGAGAGGGAGAGAGAGAGAAAAAAAAACAAAGTAACAACAGCAGCAGAACATACAGATAAAGAAAAACCGTAGTGCACAAGACACGCACTAACGTCCAGAAAAAAGGAAAACGAGAGAAAGAGAAGGGCCATAAAGATACAACACTGGCCCACAAAAACCAGCTAAAACAACTAAATCCAGAAAGAAGCAATCATCCAAACATATCTGGGAAGGGAGGGCCCGCAAAAACCTCTTCCCTCCCCACCCCTGCTCTCGCTAGGCAATCTGCCAAGCTATTACCCGACCTGAGGGTATGAACAAAAGAGGCATCAATCGAGCAGCCCAGATATCTAGCCAGCCGAACCAAGTGAAACCATCTCCAAGGGCAGGAAAGAGAACCCCTCATCCAAGAAATAACCGATGCGGAGTCCCCCTCCACTATCACCTAAGAAAGTCCGAGAGCATGAGCCTCCCTCAGACTAGCCAGAAGCACTAAAAGCTCAGCACGTGCGGAATCGCCCAAACCAACCGGACCAAACAAAACGTGAGAGATATAACCAAGATGATCCCTGAAAGCACCCCCGATACCAGAAGGGCCAGGGTTACAAAAAGATGAACCGTCAAAATTCATCTTAATGGTACCCACACTCGGCGCCCGCCACTCAGCCACAATGTCAAAAACCATGGGGGAAGACTGTGAAATCTCAACCCACCTAGTGCATATCAGACATAGAAATCCCTCTGAAAGCTGGAAGAATCACCATCCAAGATCCCACCGTACACCAGATAGCCTCAATAATAGAGACTGCGGATTTACACGTACCCTCAAAAATCCTGGCATTCCTCTCACCCCACAACGGCCAAATCGTAGCCATCCAAACACCATGGTACATGAGCTTGTCCCTCTTGCCCAAACCTAGAAACCTCCACTGGGAGAGCAAATCGCCAATACCCCGCGGCAAAGCCCATAAACCTGCTGAAGGAAAAAGTGCCAGATCTCCATAGCCATTGAACAATGAACGAAGTAATGATCAATAGACTCACCCATCTCTCTACACATAAAGTACATATGTGGGGATAGCGCACACCCTGGCCACCTCCTCTGCAACCGATCGTTGGTATTAATTTTCTGAAGAATGGCGGACCAAGCGAATGCCTTGACTCTAGAAGGAAAGAAAGGACGCCACACACTACTAACGGGGAAAGCAAAAGGGACGGAACGATGGGGCCGAATAGCAGAGAAGAAGGAACTAACCGAAAAGACTCCACTACTACTAAGCAACCAAATCCTAACATCAGGGAGGTCGGAGCCAATGAAAACCACCCTAAAACTATCAAAAAGAGTCCCCAACTGAGCAATTTCGCACTCCCTCAAGTCTCTACTAAAGTCAAGATTCCAGACAAGGCCAAGAGACGACCACGAGAACACCTCCGAGACCAAAGCGGTCCTGGAAGAGCCAATACGGAAGAGTGGAACCCCCCGCCAGAGATCATACCAAAAACGAATACAAGACGCGTCCCCGAGCCGGAAACGCACAAGGGGAGAGAAAAGTGGGATGATGGAAGAGATGTTGTGCCAAACGCTGATGGAGGAACATCTGGCAAAGGGATTACTATCTCAGCCATTAACATGAGAACCATACTTACTATGAATGACCTTATGCCACAACGCGTCCCTTTCCCCACTGAACCTCTAAAACCATTTGCCCAACAGGCCGAGTTCTAAACAGAGATGTTTCCCAAACTGAGTCCCCCTTCCTCTTTGCTCAAACAGACAATCTCCCATTTTACTAAATGACATTTCCGATGACCCTCCCCATTCCAAAGAAAATCTCTTTGCAATTTTTCCAAAGCGCAAACAATCCTACGTGGGGCTTTAAAAAGAGACAAATAATAACAGGAATGTTGGCAAGAGCCGCCTTAACAAGCGTAATACGCCCACCAAAAGACAAGTAACCTTTCTTCCAAGAGGCAAGTCCCCACTCTGTCAACCACCGGGTCCCAAAAGCTCAAGGACTTAGGATTACCCCCCAAGGGTAAACCAAGATAGCGAAGCGGCCAAGAATCTACCCGACATCCAAGAACCAACGCAAAAAGCTCAACCCGATCAAGGGGCATATTAAATACCAATGAGCCTACTCTTATCAAGATTGATCTTTAAACCAGACACCATTTCAAAACATCTGATGATCGACATGATCCAAAAGGACTGAGACTCATCGGCCTGAAGGAAAAGAAGGGTATCATCTACGTACTGAAGGTGGGAAAGGGAGATCTGATCCCTCCCGACCCTAACCCGCTCAATCAAGCACAGCTCCTCGGCCTTAGCCAAGAAAGCACTAAAGACGTCGACCACCAAGATGAAAAGAAAAGGGGAGAGAGGATCCCCTTGCCTCAAGTCACGCAAAGACTCGACCTGACCATGGACCCCACTGTTCCATAAAAAGGAAAAAACCACGTTCCTAACACAACTTGCAATCCACATCCGCCATCTCTCCCCAAAACCTTTCCAGATAAGAACTTGATCCAAGAACTGCCATTCCACCCTATCATAGGCCTTTTCTAGGTCTAACTTGCATATAATACCCTGACTGCCTCCCCTCTGCCATTCCTCCACAACTTCATTAGCGATCAGGGCATTGTCGAGGATTTGACGGCCCGCTATAAAAGCACTTTGGGAAGGCGACACAATACCCCCAATCACCCCCTTTAAGTGAACAGAAAGGACCTTGGCAATAATCTTATAGAGGCTAGTAGTGAGGCTAATCAGCCGGAAGTCTTTAATCTCTCTAGCACCTTGCTTCTTAGGGATCAAAGCAACAAACGTGGCATTTGTCATCCTATTAACAATACCATCCTCAAAGAATTCTCCAAAGACCCCCAAAAGCTCATCTTTAATCGTATCCCAACAATCCTGGAAAAAAAAGAAACCGTGAAACCATCGGGGCCAAATGCTTTATCCCGATCCAAACCCCAAACAGCGGACTTTATCTCTTGTTCCTCAAAAGGCCTCTCCACCCAAGCAACCTGATCATCGGAAAGTCTGCCATTACCAATCTGTAAAATGTCAAAGTAAATTCCTGCTCCAAATTGTAGAGATTACTATAAAAATCACAAATGTTGGAGGTAATAAGATCAGTGTCTTCAAAGAAAACTCCATCAACCTCAATACCGGAAATGGCATTAGACTTAACTCTCCCAAGAGCCACCTTGTGAAAGAATTTTGTGTTTTCATCCCCATCCTTAATCCAAGTAGCTCTCGATTTTTGCCTCCAACTGATTTCCTCTTGTCTTAACAATACCTCAAGCTCACTCTTGGCCGCTGACCTCTCCTCCAGTTCTAAACTCACAAGGGGTCGAGATTGCTCAACTCTATCCAACTGCCCAATAACCTCCGAATGGAGTCTTTTCCTAGCACCTAAAGCCCCAAAAACATGCTTGTTCCACTCCACTCTATATTTCATATGTGTAAAAGACTTCATAAAATTGACACCTTCCAATCAGCGTCCATAAAAACCACCTCGGACCACCAAGAATGTACCCGAGACTTGAAATCCCCCGCCGAGAGCCACATATTCTCGAATCTGAAAGGGGAAGGCCCCCGCCTTGGTATATCCGAGGACACTAAGATCGGACAGTGATCAAAGGTGATCCGTTCGAGAGCGGATTGGCTGACTAGGGGATAATGATCATCCCACTCGGGCGAAACCAAACATCTGTCTAGGTAACTCCAAATTGCGTTGTCTTGGCAGTTGGACCAGGTAAAAAACCCGCCACACAAAGGGTAGTCAATCAAACTGCAAAACCGAAACCAAATGAAAGAACCAAAGTCCCTCATACCCCGGTCAACAAACCCCCCACTACTCCTCTCTTCCAAGTTCCGAACCACATTAAAATCTCCAAACAACATCCAAGGACCCAACCAAACAGCACGTAAACCTGAGTTCGTCCCAAAACTCCAAGCAAAGACTTGAACAATTTGGACCCAGGAATAACCAAGTAAATTGATCATCCAGGTTTCTGAAGACCACGGAAACCGAAAAAGGCCCCACCCTCAACACTTCCCCACTAACAGAACCCGCATCCCAGACAACCAAGACACCACCTGACGCACCCACCGACGGCAAAGCATGCCAAGAAGGACTACCACCACCCCATAAGGATCTCACAAGACTATTCCGGATAACTTCCTTCTTAATCTCCTGAAGAACCATGACACAAGGATTATGAGTCTGACATAGACTTCTCACAGCCTGCCTTTTATGCGAACCACCTAGCCCTCTAATGTTCCAACTCAAAATCTTCATCGAGAAACTGGACTTAGTTTCGCCCTCGTTCTCCTCCTATAATATTGCATGACTATGACAAGTATACCCTCAATGCTTGTGAGTTGGGGCTTGGCTCTATGGCTGTTGAAGGGATTTTCTATGACCCGACAGTATGTACGATTCGACAGGGCTGAGCACCGTTGGATGATTGGCTTTGTTAAACACCATGGTGATGCTGTGAGTGTGCAGGATAGGATTCGATGACACAGGAACCCAACATATTGAATGAGGACAGGTAGGTACCATGAAGTGGCTTGTAGGTCAGCTGAATGGACCTTGTCAGGCAAGACTCGCGTGTGGGTCATATCATTGTAATACATGTGTGCTAAGTTTAAGGGTTCGATAAACACTTAGATGGCAGATGCCTTCATTAGGTAATTGTTGGGGTGCCACAAAAACAATCACTACACAAAAAAACTATAATCATGGCAAAGCAAAACACCAACACCTTCTTAGCTCTTGCAATAATGATTACAGACCAAAATGCCAATATAACAAACTAAAGAAGATGAATACAAAGCTTGTTCTCTTGCAACTCATGGTTTCTAGCAAAGAAATACATACATGCATATAACCACGTAATTTAACTTTATATATGTATCCTATTATAAACATTTGGTGCATATCTTTGATGCATGATGCATGTGATCATTAAAAGATACAGTAACTGCTTGTTGCAAAAAATTATAAGGAACACAAATTCTATTGATACTTTGTAGTTCTATTAATACTTTGTAAATGAATACCTGCAGGTACACAATATCTATCATATTGATCATGGACATTGTGAGGAAGAACACCCCAAGAAAAAAGAAAAAAAAAACTAAGCATCCCAAATCCAATTCCACTTGGTAAAGAAGTCTGCCATATTTACATATTTGAAGCCCCTCATTACTGACAACTAAGAAATCAAAAATGACCTACATCGCCACAAATGAGATGATAACATATTCCTCCATTTCTCTTCTTCCCAATTACCAAAAGAATTGCATTAGAAAGCAAAATTCTGAAGGATAAAGCTGCAGGAGCTGAAAAAGTGATCTTTCCTTCTCATATGGACCTAATAAGCGGAATCCCAAAATATTTCATAAAGCAGTCTTAATTGTTTTCATCACAAGCTTAAAAATTTAAAAAAAAAAAATTACTGATATAAGATGAATTGACTGGTGGCTTACCAAATTTCCTCCGAATTTCTTTGCTAAACAAAACACAAGAGAGAAAAACTCAAGTTCAGAAAGGACAGGCCCTGCCTAGACTCAACTGACTAGAAGTTGGCTGCAGAATCATGATGGCTTGAGAAAGAAAAGAATCAAGAGAACTTTCCCAATTCCTTGACTTTAAAAATCAAAGGTTGCAAGCAGTTGCCACTACAATTTTTTGCAAAGATCCTCAAGACTACGTTAGAAAGCAGATATGCAATCTTTCGATATTATGCTCATATGTTTTGTAACCACAAATAACATCAATTACATGACTGTTTATTGTGTTCTAGAATCCATCTAAGGTTTCTGTTGAGACAACAGCTGATGTGCTCTACTTCATATACTCAATTAATATTGCAAACTTTCAGTTATCTTGTTGCAATTGGCAGTTTGATCATAGGGCTAGAGCTGAT
>JAUPMG010132404.1:0-11458 GCA_031762675.1 Pachysandra terminalis
CCTTTTATAGGAAGTGATGGTCATAACCCGGATGATTCATATGCCTTAATTGGTATGTTGGAAATCGGGTCGTGACACTTTCCAACTCACATTATTGACTTTCCTACTGCAATTGCTAATTTTCTATGGATTATTTGGCTTTCACAAAACACAGCTATTTTTGAAGGCAAGGTGCCTTCCATATCTAGACTAGTTACTCTCCTTTTTGGTCTCTTTCAGGACTCACAGCGGCTAATGCTACACTAGAATTTGCCGAGCGGCGAAGAGAATGATAAGAAGATTTTGTTCGTTGCTTGGAAATTCCCGCACGATGACTACTACAAAATGAACTTTGATGGCGTTGCACATAATAACCCTGGCTCAACAGGTGCCGACGCAATCTGCTGTGATAGCTTTGGAAGATTCATTGGCGCAGTTGCTCTGGAGATTGGCATTGCTACATCTGTACTTGCTGAAGCAATTGTCTGCTACGAAGGAGTTTTATTAGCACTTCACTGTGGTATCAAAAAATTGATTATTGAAGAAGATCACTATTAATCATCAATGGACTCAAGAGCTCGGAGAAGTCATTCCCGTGGGAAGCTCAAGAACTGTTAAACTACACGTTAGCGCTACTTGATCAATTCGAGGACGTTTTATTCCTTCACACTTGTAGAGAAAAAAACTATGTTGCTAACCGTCTTGCAAATCATGCCATTGATTGCTCTTCTTGTGTTGGGCCGGGATTTTCTATGAGCAAAAGTCTTGTGAGTGCCCTGTGGTGTAGAGACAACACCTAGAAGGCAAAAATACCATTTCGCGCCCTTAGGTGCAGTTTCGGTGGCTCTGCCCCTTGGTGTTATCTCTACACAACAAGGTGCTCACAGAAGATCCGCTCCCTCTTGTGTTTGGTTGGTTAAATCCACTTTATTTCTTGCCCGTACTAAAATTTGATTACTTTGGCAGGTCCACTGCCCATTGTAACGGGTTAGTTATTTTATTCAGTTTTTCTTAAAAAAAAAAAAAAAAAAAAAAAACGCTCTAGATGCTCTAAATTACAAGTTATTTTCAAGTTTAACGCTCTCGCTCCCGCTCCCGCACCCGTACCCGTACCCTACCCGCTTGGCGTTCTGATGGCTTAGGTCTTCGAGAGACACATCAGAAATCGATCGCCTGAAAAAGCAGGAAGATAGATAACCAAGGGGGACAAAACTCCCGTTGTAATGTCTTCGTCAGAGAAACGAAAAAGAATCGGATGGTTCGTCATTTATTTGAATCGAAAGCATCAACCCAAAAAAATAAAATAAAAGAAAGCATCATGTTAAGAACACATTGGGTAGAACTCACCCTCATAAACCGGTCTATAAGAGAAGGGTGCCCAAGTGCTTATAAACCACCAACTAATCCCATACTTAGTCGATGTGGAATCGTATCACATCACGAAGCGTCGAATCCAAGGTTTGTCATTCTTTATTTCTTCCTTTTCTAATGCTACTTTGACAAAATTCTATACTTGTATATCCAATCTTGTATGATTCGTTTACCTAGTCCCTGTTTTTATCTAATAAAATCATCTCCACTTCTATAATCTTGCAGCTGAATTTGATAATCTAGGGTTTCATGGTGATTCCTTCTGAGCAAGCCACAAGTATCTGCACTCACTGGTAAGAGATCGTGTGTTGCGAGCTTTTCCTGCTTATGTTTTTGTTTCAATTTAAGTTGCGTAAAATAGTTGTGATACGGAAATATCTGTTTTTGGGGGATAGTTGATTCTGATCTTGGTTTCCTTTTTGAATCAATGTTTCATGTAAGAATTGTTTTCTTTTAATGGTTCCTCTCACATGTTTGTTTGGATTCTTTTGGAGGCATATTTTCTGTCTTTTTTTTTTTTTTTGTGGAAATAGCTTTATGCAAAATTTCATTTGTTTACAGTTTTTCCTGGATAAGTATTTGCATGTAGAATTCTTTGATTTATATTTTAACTTCCTGTCTACATTGCTAGATATAATGGGCATTTTAGTTATTTGATAATCATTTTGACAACATTTTCTTGGTTTCAATAAGCCACATTGGTACATATATGATCTATGTCACCTGGATTGTAAAACTTTGAAAAAACATGTTTAATCCGAAGACATCTATTAATGACAAGTAGCATCTCCAATTTGTTATTATCTGGCTATTTGTATAATATGTGATGAAATGTTTGGTTGAACTTCTTTTTTGACCAAAGAAACATACAGAGAATTGACTGTTTCTTACCTTCTCAGTGGCAGAGCTATTCCATCTCCAAATTTCGATTTGCATTTTGTACACTGTTCCCGGAATCTGGAAAGATGTAAAGTTTGTAGAGTAATGATTCCCAAGAGGCATGCTGAAGAACATTACTTCCACACCCATGCTCCAATATGCCATTTTTTTCCTAGATCCATTATTTTCTGGAGTTATATTCTATGTGTTTCTAAAGGATATGCTTCTGGTGATCTTAATATGACTGTAATACATTTTATGTTTGAATGGTCTCTATCTGCACGTATTTCGTAAGAAATTTTATGCATGGAAAGTAAATTTCTACATATTATTTTTCATTTGAATTTTCCATTTATTACTTTGTTGTAATAAGCAGAATTATGTGTTCAACTAGTTAACTTAGTACCTTAGGTTGAAATCATAGCATCATGTACTGTATGCAGTTAAACTTTAATCCGATTCTTGTTATCATGCATGATTCCTCTCTTTCTCCCCTTATCTCTCTATCTATCTCTATGCTTGAGCATACAAAGCGGAAAGAAAAAGGATGGGTTGAGATAATGGCATCATGTACTGTATGCAGTTAAACTTTAATCCGATTCTTGTTATCATGCATGATTCCTCTCTCTTTCTTCCCTTATCTCTGTATCTATCTCTATACTTGAGCATACAAAGAGGAAAGAAAAAGGATAGTGACGTTTTGGAGAAAAAGAGTTGTTTTGTGCAACTATTGTTAAATTACATCTTTTAAAAGCATTGTCCTGCTTGCAAAGCTTGAAGATGTATTTCCTTGATAAGTTTCCCTTCTTCTATTGCATCTTTTTTCTCATCAATCAGATTTAGATGAGTTGTCTTTGAAGGATATTGACTTGGAAAACACCCTTTACATTTATTGGCATGGAGTTATATTTCTTGGAGATCATACTTCGGTTTAGTGTTATTCTCCATAATCCTTCCACTAAAAACATTAGCGGCAATACTGCTAATTTGCCTCAGATGTACCTGTAATAGTGAAATGTTCTATAACACCGGATGATGATGAACAGGAGTTAATCAAATGTTTGGAATTAAGTTCTGAGGGGATGTATTATATTGGAGGGTAAAGTTGACTATAATGATTTGTGGGTAATAGTTATGTACGAAGGTTGAAGAGAGTTACAATATGTTAGAATAAAGGAACATGTTAAATAAGGAAAAATGCAAACAAAAATTACTATAAGAGAACGCCTTTTAGCTTATTATAATTCTAAGTGGAAGAAAACCACCATAATGGTGAGATTTCTTGATGTATTGGCCCTAATGGACTGCAATCTGGTTGGTGAATGAGATGACAACTTATGGGTGAGGAGGATATTTTGATTCCTTATTCATGTGTTCGGCAGGAATTGTTTGAAGAGTTGGGTTAGATCTGGGAAATATATATTCCATCTGATCCTTTAACTGAATCATTTGATGAATTATAAAAGGAATTATGAAGGTACATGCCTATTTCTTGAAAGAGTCATTGTTAGTAATGGTCTGGTTCTTGAGAAGATGATGGATGTCATATGGTATGTTACACCCACGGCTTTATCCCTTGCTTATATCGAGGAGGACTTTAGTGGCTAATTTCTTCTTTGAGAGAAAGAAATGGTGGTATGTTCTCCCATTTCGAAATTCTTGCTAATTAGGGAGATTTATAAGTGCCTCTTTTGCTTGAACCAGCTGAAAGCCTTCCTTCGGAGTGTGCTAACCAATACCTTAAACCTTGGCCGGAAAGAATCATATTTCCGGTTTAATGGTGGATGAGGAGTGTATCAAGGATAGTGAGAGTGGTCTATGCATTGTCAAAGTCTTATGAGAAACTGTAAAAATTGGAGTAAGATTTGAGATTCGATCTAAGGAGGCTAGATAGACCTAGAATTAGTGGGGACTAGAGAAAGTGATTGGAGAGAACACGAGGAAGATGAGATTAAATCAGCTATTTGGGAATTGTATAAAGACACAGCCCCATGTCCAGATAGTTTTAATCTTGGATTATTTCAAGATTGTTGGGAACTAGTTGAAAATGACTTGGTGCCCGGTGGAAGTCTTTGAAGTGTTCCATAACAGTGGGGTGAAAAACCAGGTGAACAATGCAACCTTCCTAGTTTTGATTTCAAAAAAAAAATAAGGGAGACAAGGAGATCAAGGACTCCAGACCTATTAGTGCAATCACCAATTTGTCCAAGATAATTTAAAGGTTCTTCTATTAGGATGGAAGTGTTCTTTGGAGTCTATTGTTTCTCATTATCAAAGAGCTTTGATTTAGGGAAAGTGGATTTTCGATAGTGTAGTTATTGGAAATGGATGTGTGGAGGAAAGAACTATAGTAGGAAAGGCAAGAGTAATTTGTAAATTAAATCTTGAAAAAGACCTATGATAAAGTCGAATTGGAGTTTGTGTATTAGGTATTCGAGTGGAAAGGGTTTGGATCAAGATGGCGCAGATGTATTCGGGGATGTCTTAGAAATGTGTACCCGCTCATTTTTAATGGTGTATTAGGTTTTTGGTATCTTCCTCCTGGGGTTTATGCCAAGGCTTTATATTAATTTTTTGGACTTGGAGGTTAATCATAGACTTTCATTGCGGGGATCATCATGAGATGGCCAGGTCCCTGCCCAACCCCTCTTGTCTCTGTACTGTTCTTAATTCAATCCTTCTAAAATTCTTTGGCTAGCAAACATTGCAAAACCAACTTCCATAAGAGAAGATGCATGATATTGTTCATCTGTAAATGAAGAATGTTAATATGAGCTGTGAGTACCCAAATTCTTCACCTTATCTTGTGTCCAAGATGACATGAAGTTTTATGGGATATTTCAGAATTCAAATCCATATCCACTTTTATTTGATGGAAATTTTGTCAAATTGATTATGTATCATGATCTTCGGATCCACACATGATGCTGAGGTGTCATTTAAAACGGTTGAACCTAGTTAGTCTCTTGTATAACATTCATTAAATGCTTTCTTTATGGATATAAATAATGGAATGTGTATATGCTAACTTCTTTATGTGAAAGGCAGTCATTCTTTAATGAATGACATGTCTATTTACCTTTATGACAGGCAGACCTTCTTGATCAAGTCTTCATACCTTTGAGGTTGGACAGATTCGACACTTGGACACATGCCCACATGTGACTCATGTACTTGAGTCCATGTTATATAGTACATTAGTTATCCTATATTCAATCTCTAATGTTGCATGAAAACAAGTTCTTGTTAAGAGTGCTAGATTTCCTGGGAGACTTATAATAATGTTGTACGCTTCCGCACTGCTTTTTATGCACATTTGTGGGGTATGTTTTTGATAATGAATAGAGATGTATATATTTCTTCATCCATGTTGGTGATTGAACTTATATGAGGGCAGGTAGCTTGTTCACTATGCTGTGAGACAATGGAGCGTGAGGTTTAAGCTCTCCATCAAGGTGAAAACTGCCCTCGAAGGTTTGTCATATGTGAATACTGCCAGTATCCATTGCCTGCAGTTGATCTCTTTACGCATCAGGTAGTACCTTAACGGTTTTCACTAAATGAACATCCTATGGGGTACTTTGAAATAATTTTGGTGTAATTTGGTTTTGCTTTCTTATTTCAGGAAGTATGTAGGAACAGGACAGAATATTGTCATCTGTGTAGCAGCAGGTATATTAGGCTGCATGAATGTAATGATCATGAAATCAGGTGTCATGGTAGTTTAGATAGTACTGGTTGACCTTCCAGATAAAAACCATCATGTTAGATCCGGTTGTATAAATTAATCTAAGTTCTAGTAAGTGTTAGATTAATTAGTGTTATCTAATGAAAATCAAAACAATAACACATGCAATTTTAACGAGGTTCGGTATACACTTACTCCTTGGGACCACTACTAAAGTAAAAGATTACAAACACTAATTTGGTCTTACATAAATCAAAGACTCCCTCTTGGATTCTGTCGCCATTGTATAGAATCAACTCCATGGATTTGTTCAGCGAGCTCCCCTCGACTTATGCATGCATGACTGAACTCCCTTCAATCTGCAGCCGCTTTCTCCCGAAGGCTCAAAGCTCTTCTCTCGAAGAACTATAAAGCATGATTGAACTCTCTTCAATCTGCAGTCGCCTTCTCCCGAAGCACTGTAGAAACTCTGATATAATCTTCTTGAATTACTAGGAGAGTTCACCTTCTTCACAAAATTCAATGTGTATTTATAGAGAAGGTAAACAAATCTTTTCAGATTCTCGGATGACAATCTGTTGCAATACTGTTGCAACATTCTGTTTCAACAGATCTTCAAAACGAGATTTGAACATTGATCTCAATCTAATTTCAATTCTGCTTTCAAATCTTCTTGATCTCTATCACAAATCCTCTCAGAATATTTCCTTAAAGATAATCAACATTTGCTATTAATTAACATCAATATAATACCGAATATCTTGACCGGTTGATTACTTGCTTAATCCTTGATATTCCCAGAATATTCTCTTCAACTGAATAACTGATTTAGATATGCATTATCTATTATTCTTTAGAGGATTCTCTTCAAGCACCTGCTGTTGTTATCTGCGTAATATGCCACCTTCTATTTTCTTGAGAGATCTTCTTAGATTTAGAAGCTTTGCTCCAACACGCCAGCTGTTCTACACGATCCACTCAGTCTTTGTAACTGTAACGGCATGCAATCTCAATAGAATATTTACATCTGTTTATAAAATATTCTTTTAAGGTATTATTTCCTAGGACATAAAAACCATATTAGAATGAGATTTTACTCAAAGATGTTGGTACTTACTTAATGTGATTTTAGAAACAAATTGGATATGGCAAAGAATGGAGATAATTAGAACGTGAGCTAGTTGTCAAATCCAATTTTACCAATAATACCAAAACACACGGGAATGGAATTAATTAGAAAGTGTAGTATTGGCCAAATCAAATCTTGGCAATAATGCCAAAACACACGTGAGACCTAACACATCCTTTTATGATTTATTATCTATACATCACGGGCATTACTTTCTCATTTCTCATGTGTACGATGTAACTCTTGCTAGTATAAAATAGTAACCTATCTACATGCTATTCTCAGATAACTTAATAATTAGTGAATGGTTTGTAGCTTAAGGACCATTTGGTTGGAGTTTCTTCTGGTAATGAGCCGTTTGGTTAGTAGAACTCCTATCTTGGTTCTTCTCCCATCTGCTAGGTAGGAGTTCTACGATACAGTTACCCTTGTTACCCTTGAGAATGTTAGTGTTAGCAACTTGGGAATGGCAATGTTATATATTCTGGCATCACCAAGATTTTGTCACTCTTGTATGCAATGATACAGTTGGAAAGGTGTCAAAGGTCCGACCCCCAAGTGATAAGTAACCTTTTTTACAGACCAAAATTAGCATATACAAGTAAAAACATTTAATTATCAAAAAAAAAAGTAGCCTTTTTTCCACGAGGTAAGCATACTGCCCTGGCTAACATACCTGTTTATTATCTGTCTTTGTTTAGGGCCCCTAGTAGGCTAGTGAAGAGTCTTGAAAAGCTTTAGAGAGATTTTCTGTGGGTGGGGATAATAGGAAAAGTCATCTAGTGAGGTGGGAGGAGGTTTATCGGGTGAAAGAAGAGGGAAGTCTAAACTTGGGGAATATCTCTTGTCATAACACAGCTCTTCTGAGAAGATGGCTTTGGGGATTCAGCAAGGAAAGATATGCACTTTGGCGTACAATCGTTCACTGCAAATTCAGTGGTCATTCTAACGGGTGGGACTGCAACTCTTCTGTCAGATGTTCCAGGTCTAGTGTCTGGAGAGAGGTGTCATTGGTTATCCCACTCTTTTCGCCCCTTGTCCAATTTAGTGTAGGAGACGGGTGTTGATTTCGGTTCTGGTATGATCTGTGGTGGGGGGAGTCCATCCATGCGGTCCACTATGCACGTTTGTTTAAAGTGGTCTCGGTTAGAGAGGCTCTTGTATATGATGTTCTATCTTGGTTTGAATCGGATCTTGTGTGGAATCTACCTCTCCGTCGGGATTTGTGTCCTGAGTTGCTTGAGCTTGGAGCTCTTTTTGTTGATTTGGGTGATGTTTTTATTTATTCCGATTGTAGGGATTGTAGGATTTGGAGTCCTAGCAGCAAAGGGGTTTCTCGGTGAGTTCCTTTTTCTTGATTATTCGGCCGCATCTAGATTTGTCTCCATCTTTCCTGCATCGCCGTATTTGGGTACCTTTTTATCCCTCCTAGAGTCAAAGCATTCGTTTGGTTGGCACTATTGTATAAGGTTAACACTTGTGACTGCTTACAAAGAAGATAGCCGTCATGCTTGTTGTTGCCCCATATGCGTTTCATGTGTAGAGAGGCGAGGGAGTCAGTTGATCATCTGTTCATCCATTGTCCAGTGGCTTGGGAGATATGAACTTTTTTCTTACGAAGTGTGGGAGCCCGGTGGGCTTTACCAGATGGGGTAGGAGCCTTACTTGAGCAATGGAGGTTCTATGGATTGGGGGAGGGAGGCAGATTGATGTATCAGGAGATGTGTCATGCGTCTTTTTGGATTCTGGGGGAGGAGAGGAACATGAAAGTGTTTGAGGGTAGGAGTAGATCTACAGATTCGATTATTGATGCCATTTTGTCGTCAATATGCTCTTGGATGGCTGTTCTCCCAGCCTTTAGAGGGATGTCCATGTCAGATCTTTTGATGGGATGGTCAGAGGTTGCTTTTACATCTCCACAGGTGCTTTAGATTGGGTCTCAATGGCAACCCCCTCCTGTTGGGATTGTTAAAGTCAATTTTGATAGATCCTTGCTTGGGAATCCGGGGCTCTCAGGCATCGGAGGGGTATTCAGAGATCACGGTGGCCAAATCACACGCGTTCTTAGGAACAGTGGGGGTAGGTGATTCCATGAGGGCTGAGTTGTTGGCTTTTCTCACTGGAGTTAGGGAGGCAGTTCGTATTGGTTGTGGCCAAGTGATGGTCGAGGGTGACTCCGCTTTTGTGATTTCTTGGATGGATGGGTCGGTTAACAGCCCGTGGTGGTTTCTTCATCTTGTCAGATTGGCTACTCACTGGGGTAGTTTGGTTCAGGCTTCATTCATTTATACTCCTAGAGCAACGGTATTGCTGATCGCTTAGCTAGAGTTGGGGAAGGCAGAGAGGATTTGTTTGTGGGTGTTCCGTCAGCGGAGATGGTTGGGGATGGAGAGAGAGAGTGACACTACGGGCTCAGTGGTTTTTGGTGCTTAGTGTCCCTACCTTTTGGGGGTCGCTTTATGTTTTCTGTTTTTATTTCTATTTGTTTTTGTTTGTCCCGGGTACCCATCTTGTGCGCCTGGTCTTTCTTGTTTTTCTTTTTGATTCCTGGATTTCTATTATCTGCTTTTTCATTTAATATATTATGTTGGATATTCATAAAAAAAAAAAAAAAAAAAAGTGTCAAAGGTGTTCACCACAAAATAAAATGCATGTCTGAATGTGAATACCATGAAAGTATGACCACAAGTTGTGTTAGGAATATTTAGAAAATCTGACGAAGGTCAGTTTGAATGCAGCTTTGAGATTCTGTTTCAACATATATGCCTTTATTTGTAGGAAATATAGTGTAAAGGATCGTCCGATCCCGGTCTGGATTGGACGATCCAACTCGGGATCGGATTGGAACGATCCCCGAGTTGAAACTGATCCTAAAAAAACTCCAAATACGTCGACTCGGTCTGAATCCGATACAGATCGGGCGATTCGTCTCGGAATGGGCGAGTCAGATCGGACGATCTAAACTAGATCGTTCGGTCCAAAGCTTAGATCATCCGGTCCAAAGCTTAGATCGTCCGGTCCAAACCAGTCACATCTTTATAAAAAAAAAAAAAAAAAAAGGAAGAAAGATGAAGAAATTTCCAGAATTTTTTTTCTCTAAGGTCATTTGTAGAGGATTCTCTCTTAAACAAGGTCAATTCAAGAGAGTTGCAGAAGATTCTTTCTCGCAAACAAGGTCGATTCAAGAAAGAGAGAGAGAGAGAGAGAGAGAGAGAGAGAGAATTGCCGGCGCTACCGCCACCCGCCGGTGCTTGAGAGAGAGAGCGACTTCCGCCGCCGGCCTCTTCTTCTTAATTTTCTCCTTCTTCTTCTCTTTCTTTTCCTTCCTTCTCCTTCTCCTTCACGGCTTCTTCTTCTCATTTTGTTTAGATAAAAAAATAAAACCTAAAGGTCAAGGTCAAAGGGCATTAAGGGGATTTTTTGATTCTTTTATTATTTTTTTTAAATAATGAGAATGTTTGGATCAGCCGATTCAAAGTTGGATCACTGATCCAACTCGGTATCGGACCGGGACGATCCCCGATCCGATGCCGAGTTTAAACACTATGGCTGGAAATGCATCCCCCGAGGCTGCAATTGGATATCTAAACCAGTGGACGTTATCTGTTTTTCCCTTAGAGGGAAAACATTCTTCTTGTAATCCTTTGCTGCTAAATCTAGATCCAATCGTTATGCAAATTTGCGTCCTATCTGCTTATGCAAGTAGATCTAGCTCCATTATTTTCTCCCTATTTCTTACTTTATATCAAATGTGCAACTAAGATTAAGTCCTATTTCATTTCTTTTACATTGTCTCTATGTTATTCTTTGATGGATAATTCATATGATGTATATCTATAATATTATTATTAAAAGCAAATACTACTTTTAAGAATATTTTAGTACAATATTCCTTTTTTCTTTCATAGATATTTTTGAATTAACTAAAATAAAATACTCCTTATTTCACTAAAACTACTAAAACTCTTCCACGTTTTAGATATCATTCTTTTATTTTATTTATTACTTTTTTAAAATTTTATTAAAATCCATAAATCCTATCTTAATCCTTTATATTCCTTATTTCACTAAAACTCTTTCACTAAAACTGCTAAAACTCTTCCACGTTTTAGATATCATTCCTTTATTTTATTTATCATTATTATTTTTTTAATTTTCATTAAAATTCATAAATCCTATCTTAATCTTTTACACTCCTTGTTTCACTAATACTCTTCTTCCACTATACCCACGTTTTAGCAATCCTTTATTATTATTTTTTTAAGACTAAAACTCTTTAATTTAAATTTTTACCCCGTCCACATTTCAGCACAAATTACCCCCTAAAATACCTCTCTAATCTATCCCCCTAAATTACTTCCCCTTTTTGGATTAAAATGCCCCCTTATTTTTTCGGTCAATTTTCTTTTTAC
>JAUPMG010132415.1:0-11458 GCA_031762675.1 Pachysandra terminalis
TAGTTACTTATATCTTACTAGAACTTTATTGGAACTTCCGCTTATGTTTAACCATGTTGATCCACCTCCATAGCGATGTGGGGTGAAGGTCACAACTAGATCCGGAAAATTTTAAATTTTCGGGTCGAGTCGTGACACCTGGCTAGGGTTTACAGTCCCTAGCACAAGAAGACTTAGAAGGACTTCCACGTCCTCTAAGGTTGGGGCTATCTCCCCAAAGGCCATCACAAAAACCTGATCAACGGGTGACCACCGAAGGACCAGGCTTTTTAATCTTTATGGAATTCTCCCATAGAAATCTGGATAGCCTCTAGAACACCAGTAGCATCCAGAATATTGCGATAGTCAGAATTGTTGAGAATATGCTTGCACCAAGACACCCAATTTGTTGGACGGTTGATGTGAGAACGAAATCCTATATTAGACAAGGGATAGTCACCCCTGTTGATCCTGAAGTAAGGAACCCTTTCCACGGCAAGAAAGACGGTAGCACTATCAGTTCCGTCACTAAAAGGATTGTGAGGATCTTCAGTCTCGTTCAAATGACGAATCTCTTGATTCACAAAGGCTTCCCAGAAGTGCCCTTATAGACCTCCTAGCTCAGCCACCCTTTGATCTGAAGAAGAAGTGACTGCTGTTGTGCTAAAGGTTACGGCGCTAGAAGAAGCCATTACCAACTCTTGAAGCTTTTCTTTTGAAACACAAGAAAGGAAAGAAAGCAAGAAACAACAAGAGGATTCAAATATTACAGAAGATTGCTTTCTTGGTGAAGATCTCTACTTATAAAAAAAAAGCGGTCTAGCCGATTTTCAATGGAAGATCAAACGCTCTAGCGGTTCACGTACGTTCATGGGATATAGTCATGCCATTTTTATGTAATCAGACATGTCTGTTGTCTTTGCATTTAAAGCGCAATAGCCCGAAGGATACAACATTTACTGCCCCCCAATTCGAGGTACGATCTCATGCTTCTATCTTTTGCATAAAAAACAGAGACCAGGGGACTATTGATGATTCGACGGTCTAAATAAACCCTTTAGACACGTGGTGTGATCCTAAAATGAGTGTGTACGCTTTTAAGATACAGTCGCATATGCCACATCATACATAAAGCAGTTACCTACTCCCTCCACTATCTCCCGTGTGTGAACGCCGAAACGGCTACCCGCGACCCTATTGGGCCACGTCAACAGTACTTATGGTTTTTTTGGCTTGTATGAGATTTGAGGTCACCTCAGACTGATCAAAGGTTAAACCGCTGGTTAAAATGTTAACTCCTACAGTAAAGGAAACCTTACAGAAGAGGCGGTTACTGTACATCTTCACCAGGGGCTAACCACCATGAGATGGTCAATTCATCAAGGGTTAGTCACCCACAAAGGACTAAGGGTCACTCACCCTTCTAAAAAGGACGAAAGGTCAGTCACCCTTCTCAAAAGACTAAACGTTTTTTTTTTGTCTCCTTCGAATGACAGATATAAGGGGTTCGTCATCCATAGTAGACCTTGCATTCGGTTAACTTCAAGGAGTCCTTAAAGGGACTCCTGAAGTACATTTTTTCTCATCCCTAGGCCACACCTATGAATTGTAGACTTTACGGACTCCGAAGTACGCTCAGAAAGGAGTACTTTAGAGGTGTGTTATTACCTTTCCCGTATGTCTCCTTCGAATGACATACGTGGATTCGCGAGACTTACTTGTACACTTTACTTTTAGAGTACTTCGAAGGATGCTCGTTTCTCTTGCTAAAGTCCATTTTAAAGACACTCGAATTGGTTACTTAACCCAGAATCTTGAAGGATCCTAAGGTAACATTTTCTTACCAGGGATAATTGATCATGAAAACCGAATCACCTGTTGAGACTCTTATACATTAAGATCTCCAAATAGGTGACTTCGTTAAATATACTGGTCACTTTGGAAAGGGTATAAGGTTACTTCGGTCTCTTCTAAAGGAATATGGATTGAGCTACCAAAAAGGGATCCTTTGGAAGAGGATAAAAGCCAGAGGAATGCTTGCAGAACTTGAATGACTCGTTTCTGTAAAGAAGATTGAAGTAAATCCCCAATTTTCCTCACGTGTTAAAACCTCAGCTGCTTATATATATATATGATGTATATCTTATCTGAGGGGATTTTGTCTTATCAGGTATGGCGGTGATAAAAACGGAATGCTACTTTATAGAACTTTATGCATGACACACATGTCATCTGATCCTTGATCTTCTAGATTCTAAAACAACCTATCACAGAGCAAGTTCACTTAAAACAAATGACTCACTACAATTACCTTCTGGAAATAACTTAGCCATGTTGAAGATGCGTATACTTGGATATGCATTGCTACATGGGGATATTTCCAAGCTCCTCTCTGGACAATTGTCTAATTGACATATGTCCAGGTCGAGAGAGGATGGAAGTGGATGATTTCTCTATAAATAGTAGAGCCTGCCCACAAATCAGTTAATTCGATTGATCCGTAAACATTACTCACAATCTGAATAACTGTTGGAACATTGAAAAAAACCTATCACCTTCAAGTAAAACTCACAGATACTTGAAAGATCAGAAGTGATAACTTATCAAGAAAACATACAAAAGACTTGTGTCCTTCGAACACTGAGGTTCCCTTGCTTTGTGGTGTGCGTTCTTATTGACAATCCTGACATCTCAACTTCCCTTCTATTTGATTCTTTCTCGTCTTATTTATAGATCACATTTCAGGAAGAAACGCTCTAGATAGAACGTTTGCACCACAGTTTAGGCTATCCTGAGACAAATTCTTCGGACTACATCTTTGTTGATGCTGTATTAGTGAATTCAAACTTTACCGAATAAACTATTTGAATTTTGAGTTATTACAATTTCTGCATCACCAATATCTATTATTAAAGCACTTCCATAAGTCGGAAAAGCTTGGGTAACATTAAAACGTATAAATTTTTACCCATTAGCAGTAGGGGTGGCAATGGGCACGGCGGGTTTGGGCAAGGATAATTAGTCCATATGATCAGGTCGGGCTGAAATTTAAGGTCTAGTTGAGTTTAGTGTTGAGCTCGGGCTGATGCTAGATTTGTCTGGTGCGAGCATTCCCTATTAGTGGGGTAATTCGATCGGTTTGGTTCGGTTTAGTGGTCAAATTTAAACCAAATTGAATTACATTACACTAAACTAAAAATCGAACCAATTGGAAATAGAGACCGATTTAGAAAATCGAAAACCAAACCAAACCAAAAACTTTGGTTTTCCAGTTTGGATTGACATATATGTGTGTATATATATATATAACTTACTTCAGTTTTTTTGGTTCGATTCAGTTTAGTTGAAGCCTTAACTGAAAACTTAACTGAAAACCAAACTGAAGTATTTGGTTTTTTTTTTTTCTAAACCATAACCCAAAAAAAAAAAAAAACCAAACCAAGCCAACTTTTTTTTTGGTTTGGAGTTCAATTCTTGGGGATGCCATTTCACTTGGGCCACTGAGGTTTACTCGGTCGTTAACTTCAAGGCCCTAGGGATTACTCGTGGTGCGTGCAAGTTGGCCCGGACACCCACTTATAAAAAAAAAAAAACCATTTTTGGTTTGATTTGTTTCGGTTTAAACTGAAACGATTGACACCCCTATTCCCTACCAATTACACTTATTTATTTTTTATAAGAAGATATTATGCTATTACATAATTACTGATCATACTATTTAAATTTTGGAGTAACTTCTCAAATGAGCTGTCATTTTAGCATCAATGATAGGCCCAGTTAGGTCCGGGCTGGTCTGGGCTCGGGCGTTTCAAATGATATCATGCTCGAGTTTGGGCAAATAGTGTTAAGCCCTAAGCTCGGGCCGGGCCGGTCCGGGCTCGGGCTACATCATCACATGTATATTTAAACTTCCGCCTGGCCCGTTGCCACCCCTAACAGTAGATGATTGCTTATAAGGCATTTGTTTTGAAAACTGGACCGAACTAGTCTGATCTAGGGCTGTAATCGGGTCGGAATCGGACCGGATCTGCCATGATGCGAGTCTGAATCCGATTAAAATTAAGAAAACCATATCCGATTAAAGATCCAATGGATCTTTTCCACAAGTAATCGAAACCGAGTCTGATTACATTTATAGAATCTGGAGTTTGTCTACTGTGCCAACAATAATTTTTCAGCATCGTGTTGAACTTTTTTTTAAACCGTAGATTTTTTTTAAGTAAATCTAAACCGTTAGAATTAATCACATCCAAAAACTTGTAACCGGAACATTGAAAATCTGAAGTGAAGGTTAGTTTTGTCATCTAACAGTGTTTTGAAATTGCAAAATTCGTTCAAACAACTCCGGTCTTCTCTTTCGTTTCAGACTTTCCAAAAAAATTTTCTTCCTTCTTCTACTCGTCTTCTCCACACTTGACGGAAATACCTATTACAACTCAGGTGTAGTCTCGTATGATACTCTGATCGTAATTAGTAACTCATTGTAACCGGTTACTAAGTAATTGTTTTAAAATATATTAATTATTAATTACACATGTTACATTCTCATTGGAATCTTTTTGTCAGCACTATGCTGATCAAATAGAGATCAGGATAGTAAAAGTTTCCTAGAATCTGAATTTAAATCTTATTATATATTCGAATTCGAATGTAAGAGTAAATATGATTAAGAATGAAATAATTAACAAATTATTTGAAATACAACGCAAAGAGAATGACAAAAATAAGGTGGGAATGCAATTCAACTGAAATTAAAAACATATTCTCAAAAAAGAATAGAAAGAAGCTAAAGGGAAGAAAAGAAATCCTAAACATGTATATTAATTTAATCGGATTCGGATTTTAATGGGATTAGATATACTTGGATGAATCCGGTTATAAACGGATCTAGTTATTTAGATCTGAATTTGACCCAATGAACTTCCAATCGGATAAAGATCAGATTTAATCAGAAAAATTTAAACAAATTTGAGTCGATTTCAGATCTAGATCCGGTCCGTTGATAACCCTAGTCTGATTAGGTTAGATCCGTATTTTATATAAGTTGGTTTAGTTGATCGTAAACCTTTCTAATTATAAAAACTGATAATCTAATTAAAACACTTGGTTAGATGTTGGATCAACCATATTTAAGTTTATTTGACCCGATCCAATATTTCAATCCGTTTGAATCGTTCAACATTAATGGAAAAATTAAGAAAATAGTTTTAAATAGAAAAAAAATCTATTATTGAAAATTGTAATCAATTAGTTTAGGGTAAATAACAGTTACCTCCCTTGAGGTATGTACAAATTTCACTTACCTCCCTTCAGTTATTAAAATTAATAGTTTTCCCCTTTATAGATGACAACCGTTAAGAGAATTAACTGATGTTAACTTTGACTGAAATACCCTTAACATTCAAACGCAGATATTGCGATTTAATTTAAAAAAATAAATTTATGAAACCCTTCGGTCTTTTAGAGATGGTGTTCGTGACAGAGGAGTTGAATGTAATTCAAGATTCTAGGGTCATCTTCGATTTGGTAGGAAGAAGAACGAAGAGCTACAACTGGGAAATCACAGTAACAGAAACATTTTCTACAGAAAAGAAGGTATATGTAAGACAAGTGCTTTAGAGACATAAATATGGGGTTTATAAGAATGCGGTAGATATCATAAAAGCCATAAGTATACTAGTAGGTAGATGATGAAAAGGAATAGCTCTTATTAGGCCTGTCAACGGGTCGGATTCGGACTGAATTACAACTGATCCGAGATTGATCCAATAGTGAGATCTGAAAATCCGAATCCGACGGATTATGAAATAGGTGATCCGAATTCGATCCGATGGTGAAATAGGAATATCTAAATCCGTCCGATCCGATCACCTGTAAATTGTATATATATATATATAATCTAAATATGCAATTGAGAATTGGTGAGGTGGTAAGGCACTAGGATTTTTAACTGAAGATGCAAGGTTCAAGTCCTCCCCCCAATCCCAATGTTTGTTTGCATTATATATTATAATCGGATCGGATCGGATCTTTATCGAATCGGATCACTAAACACCCAAGTTCGGTCCGATTATATTTCGGATTGGATCGGATCACTAAAATCCTATACCGAATCTGGGCGCCTAAGCAAGATTTAAACTAGGCAGGCTCAATGGGCTTGAACGGTCCAGGCTTAAATTGCCACCCCTAGTTTTAAACGAAATAAGTAGGCATTTTATAGTTATTAATACCTTAAACTAAGTAGAGTTGGGTTGAGTTATGAGAATTTGTTTGGCATTTGCATTACATTTTAATAGCAAAATTATTTATAAAGTCATCTTGATCAATTTACGAAAAAATGAACGCATCGTGAGTTTTTTAACATCCAGTGTGCAAATGTGCAATTGTGATAAATAGAGGAGTATAAATGTAAAAATAAAATAATATAGAGGTATGAATGCCTAAATAGACCTGGCTTAAATAACGGAAATTTGTAGATGTTAACGTTATAAATGCAACGATTATGAAAAATTCTAGAAACTGGCTTGAGGTTAATATGTCTCTTAGGGTTTTAAAAATGGTCGATTAGTCTTTTTAGTGTGGTGATGATCAAAGGTAATGTTGAAATCGTTTGCAATATTTTGTTATGATTGTTCTGGTAGTATAACCATGGAACGTCGTGTGTACAAGTTGTTATTGGTTAAGGACGAGGCCGACTTGAGAATGATATCTCTTACGGTTTTAGAAATGGTCGATCACCCTTTTTAGTATGATGATGATCAAGGGTAATGTTAGAATCATAAAAGGAAAAAAATATTTTGTGCATATTAATTGCATGTTCATTTGGTTAGAGATATTTTTGGGTTAACAAAAAAAATTCATTTCGTCTCGTAAACACGAGTTGTTAATAAATTCCAGCACATGAGTTGTCAATGTACTTTTTAAAACGAAATATGTTAGTCTAACATATGCGCTAAGGACGTACGTTAATAAGACCCATTTATGACCCTTGAAGTTTTTGACAATTACAGTCATATCTCTTAAGGCTTTTGAAATTACAATAACATCCTTAGTCAGAAACTTTAAGAGGTTAGTCAACGAATGACATTGTCTCATTTACTGATTTATTCGTTATAAAGAATTGAATAACTTTGAGATAAAGTGGATAAACCTAAGGTTTGAAATATCCCTCTTAGCTTTTCGGCTAAAGAGGGGTCTTACAGTGAAACCTAACCTATTGTTGGAACAATTTTTCATTTTCATTTTCATGAATACATCTGAACATGACAGTGATCCTTACAAGGGTTATATCAATTAATGACTCAGTGTGATTAGTTGACCAATCCCCTTAGGTTCCAATAAAGGGTATATGGGTGTTATTGTAGTTTCAAAAACTTCAGAGGGTCTAACTATAATTGTCAAAAACCTTTGAGGTCAAAGTGATTTTCCAAAAAAAAAAAGGCAGAATTTGACGATCCAACCTCCTCAAAAAAATAAAATAAAATAAAATCGACATACATATATGCATGGTTGTATGTATGATGAGCTAAGAGCATCAATATAAATTAACTTCAAATTGGAAAGTGAAAACAGAGCTCTCTTGATATACTTCCGGTACGTTAGAGTAACAGAAGCAGTTCTCTTCGAAGTTGGCCGACCTCGCTACTCAAGAGATCACTTTAACATGGTTTCTCAAAGAAGAGCTGAACAAGCTTGAAGGTTCGTTACCCACCATCACTGCCACACTAAATGCCATAGCGAATGACCAATATGTTATTACAAATCCCGTTAGAGATTGGTTGGAAAAGCTTAGAGACATAGCTTATGATGCAGATGACGTGCTTGATGATTTCGCCACGGAAATTTTGCTAAGAGAGCAAATGGAGGAGGAGGAGACTGGCCGTTGCATCACTAAAGAGGTATGCGACTTCTTTTCAACTATCCTACATACATATATATATATATATATATATATATATATATATATGACGGGGGTCGTAAGATTAAGAAGATTAGGCAGAGATTGTAGTAGATTACATCAGATAAAAACAATTTCCATCCTCCAACACAGCCCAGTTTACTTATGTCAATTAGTGGTAATGTTGAATGGGAAACTCACTCTCACTTACCTAATCCAAAGGATGTTATTGGTCGACATGAGGATAAAGAAGCATTAATCTCGAAACTTGTGTGCAGTGATGAGAGAGTAGCTAAGAATTTAAAGCCACATTCTAGAAGATATAAATAAAAGAAAATGCGACAACTTGCATGTCCAGACATTTGGACGCCTTCTTCGAGAAGGATTGGATGGGAAGCGGTATCTGTTGATCTTTGACGACGTATGGAATGAAGATCATGGCAGGTTTGTTCAGTTGAGAGATCTGTTGAAGGGTACTGGTGAAAAAGGAAGTAAGATTCTAATCACAATACGTAGCCACAGGACCGTATCAGTCATGTGTGAAACTTCACCACACTTTTTGAAAGGGTTTTAGATGATGATGATTGCTGGATTGTGTTCAAGGAACGTGCCTTTAAAGGAGAAGAGAAGTATAAAAACTTCATACCAATTGGAAAAGAAATTGTCAGCAAGTGTGGAGGCGTACCTCTAACACTAACTGCTCTTGGAAGCCTATAACATTCTAACACTAACGAGAGTTATTGGAGGTTTGTGCGAGATGGTGAAATTTTGAAAGTGACTGAAGAGTGCAACAACGACGACGAGAACAAAGTTAAACGCATATTGAAGTTTAGCTACGATCACTTGTTTTCTGATTTGAAAGCTTGTTTTGCTTTATGTTCATTGTTCCCGAAGGATTATGTAATTGAGAGAGAAGTTGATTAAATTGTGGGTGGCAAAAGGGTTAATCCAATCATCTATTCGACAAATGGAGAATATCGGTAATCAATATTTCAATGTTGTATTGTCAAGGTCTTTCTTCCAAGACGCAGTGCAAGATGACTATGGGAATATAGCAAGTTTGCACAATTTGTTGCTGGGATGGAATTCTTGATTGCAGACAAGGACACAACAATCCCTCGAGGAAGTGTTCTTCGACATGTACAGTTGCTTGGTGAACCTATGCCATGGTTGTTTGCAACGGCACAAAAATTAAGGACATTTCTCAACCTAAGCAAGCTTAAACTATCTCAATATGAGACACGTTCAAGTTTATGCACCTCCGTGTATTAGATCTAAGTTCTTCAAGGCTTAAGAAGCTGCCCAACTCTATTGGAAAGTTGAAAAATCTGAGGTACTTGGATTTGTCCAACTCTAATATCGAATCATTTCTTGATTCTTTTAGCAAGTTGCAGAATTTGCAGACCCCAAGAGTTTGTAGTTGTTCATGTCTTGAAGAGTTTCCCAGGGATATGGGAAAGATGGTTAACCTCAGACATATTGACAATACAAATACAGGAACGTCTATTTCAACTCACATGCCATATGGGCTAGGGCAGTTGAGTTCTCTCCAGACATTGTCCTTATTTGTTGTGGGCAACAATAATGGAAGCCAAAGAAATGAGTTACATGCTTTAGATAGCCTCGGGGGTTCTTTGTTGATTGGACATCTTGAAAACATTAGAGATGCCATGGAAGCAAACTTGAGAGCAAAGCAAAACCTCGAGATCTTGAGTTTACAATGGGAGCGAGGAGACGTCTCGACAGAGTTTCATCCTAGTGTGCAACAACATGACGAGACCGTATTAAAAGCTCTCCACCCTCCAAATCTAAAGCAGTTTGGTATAGCATATTACGAGGGTGCTCGGTTCCCAAGTTGGAGAATCTCATCACTGTTAAATCTAGTAAGAATTGAATTGAGGAATTGTGCAAGGTGCCAATATCTTCCGGCATTTGGAGAACTCCCTTTTCTTAAAATTATCCATTTGGAAGAGGATTTCCATCACTACAAGAACTCTACCTCTATGGTTTACCTAACCTAAAGAAATGGGAATGGTCGATGGCAACAGATCATGATGATGGAATAATGACGACAACTGAAGTAGATCAACTATTATCCCTCCCATGTCTTACCATTTTGGAAATAACAAATTGCCCAAAGTTAACTGCAATGCCATTCCATCCATCTCTAAAAAGATGGAAGCTGAATAAATGCAAAGGCAAGCTGTTATTACAGTCAATGATGTCAAAAGACCCTACCACAGCCCCTCTTACCTGTCTTACCACTCTAAAATCTTTAGAAGTTTCAAATTGTAAAGACCTGGTATACCTGCCAGCAGAGGGATTGGAAAATCTCTCTTCTCTGGAATGTCTGCACGTTATAGATTGCGTTAGTCTGAGGTATTTATCTGAAGAGGAGGGAATGCAACACCTCACTGCTCTTCGATCTTTACATATTGATAATTGTTCAAGGCTGACTTCTTTACCAATCACACAATATATCACAGATCTGCAGATTGTAAATTGTTCAATAGCTACTTGGTGTGAAGAGGAGGAAGATGAAGTTCTTTCGAGCTTCAAGTCCCTACAAAAGTTGTGCATTTGATCCCAACCAAACTTGGTGTCTCTGCCCAAGAGGCTTCAGCATGCTACCTCCCTGCAATATTTACATATTATGCATTGTGAAGGATTGACGACTCTACCTGAATAGATGACAAACCTCACATCACTTCAAACAATTATACTTTCGGTTTTGCCCATTATTGACATCTCTGCCTGAAGGAATGCAACGTCTCACTGGACTTAAATTTTTGGAAATTCAGGGATGTCCCTACTTACATAGACGATGTCAACCAGAGACAGGCGAGGATTGGGCTAAGATAGTTCATATCCCAAATAAAGACATTTGATAATAGGAAGGGAATCCAATTGCTTCCACCAAGCCCAATCACTTTTAACTCTTATCAATATCTTCACCACCTTCTTCAGGTTTGTTGTTTCCCATCCCTTTCTCTTGTTCAATTGTTGTAAATAAATTTTATCACCATAAATCTATATCTATTTGTCTTGAACTTTCTCCTTTATGTACCCTGAAATGAATTTATTGCTGCTCTTACCCTACTTAATATTTGAATGACAGCTTGCTACCTAGTTAGAAGAATTGAAAACAAGGACGAATATCGTTGGAGGTGAGGGTGATCTAAAGCTCTGTGAACTATGTTGGGGCATTCTTGAAAGCCTGTATAGCCTTCAATGTGTTGGTATGAAGCTGCCATTTGGCCCTAGATATGAGCTAAATACTTATTTTCTGTTGATCAAAACACAAGTTTGCTGTTTAGGTTATGGAGTTCTTCAACTTGCAGTTAACCTTACTGTCAGATTATTTTTCTGTAGCTTCCATGCATAGGTTTACTTGTGTCTGTTTGTGTGTTTTCTTGATTTCAGTGTTGGGATACGTTGGCATGGTTGTTGTATCTAGATTAGATTGGGTTTCAATGTAATGGTTTTGCTTGTGACCAGCTCACTAGATTCCTCTAGATTACCGAGGGAACAACCATCAAAATTGAGCTTGATGCTTCCAAAAGGTGCAGAGACCAGCTCACT
>JAUPMG010132435.1:0-11457 GCA_031762675.1 Pachysandra terminalis
CTTCTCTAAATGTATTGGGGATTCCAAATGCATCGTGTAATAAATCATCCATCCCATCATCCATTTCATTGGTTACAATATTTGCAGGGACCAAATTTTATGTGGTATACGTCGAAGTTATTTCCTCCCCATGATTAAACCACCTGACGTAATTCTTATTGAATCAATCACATATCATGTGTTCATACGTTGTATCTCTATCCTGATAGAATACGTTGTTGCATCTCGGACAAGAACATTTCATTTTCCCATTCAAAATGACCTCGTGATCAAATGCATATTCTATAAATCCTTTCACCCCTTCAATGTATTCCCGACTACCCCTATGCTTACGAATTCAACTCCTATCCATAACATAAGAAAATTTCAACTTAAACGACACACGACTTCTTCGTTCCATATGCTACATGCATCAAATTAGAAAATCACAACAAGGAAAAAACATATCAAAATGAAAAATAACCTTCCAACACTACTTAGAGACAACCCGACCAGTTCCCAACTATAAAAAATAGGGAAAACGGAGAAGCCTAAACTGATGGATTTCGTAAAGATGGGGTAAACCCCTGGCCTGAACTCGGGGATTTTGGTTCAACTTCGCAGACAGAAGAACGGCTCCCTGTTGAGATCCAATCCACGGCCAGTTAGTGAGAACTGGGTTACGTTCCGAGTAACCGCTTAGTGTGGTTTACACTCCTCTTTTGACACTTAGTGAGCAAAAAGCCCAAATTATCTATCTAAAATGGAAATATTCAAAGAAGCATCTATAATATGTAAAGAGAGATCATGTTCATCAACTGCATAAAGGTGAGACGTACGTCAATGCAACATATGCATTTTCAAGCTAGATATAACCTGCAAGTAAATGATGCATGCTATATAAAGTTTTATGCCCATTCAGGATTACCAACTATTTTCCTCCCTAAATTTATGATTGGAAAATTTCTCTAAAAATTTCAGCACCATCATTGTGCGTTTCTTCAAATACGTTAGCTAACATGACATATTATACTCTCGATTACCCATACTAGATAGATAAATGAGAAGCACATAGTCAAGTAAACTACGTCTCCGAAGAACACACAAAAATGCTTGCCAAAATTAAAAGAGAAATAATCAAATCATAAAACAACAAGTAAAATAGTTATTAATCCCAAACTGTCCACTGGGACAATCCAAAATGTTATATGTGTGATAATAGATCTTCATATTTATATCCTATAATAATTGCAATCCCCTTAGTGCAAATGCAATGCATCCACAACAAATAAAATGAAGAACAAATCACATATATAACCTTTCAGACGGGAAATGCATTAAACACTCCATATATGCCAAATCAATCCACCAACACCCCTGTATCTCCATTTTTCAAGGCATACACGCACTTTATTAATTTACAATTATATATAACAAATGGAACAACTAAACATAACAGAAACACAAACAGCCATAAATTTTTTTTAAAAAAAAAACTCATAAATTTTCTTAGGGTTATTGTATTGGATCCTCCAATCTGCCTCATTTGAAACCGAGTCAAATCGTCTGGATTAGACAATCTAACTAGATTTTGGACCGATTCAGAGAACTTTAATAATTTAACCTATAACATGTTTACGAAAATCAAGGTGGTATCTCAGGCCGAGCACCCACCAGAACCGTGAACAACCACAAATTGACTTTCAGGCTACGACTCTAGCTTTGGTTCCAACCTGAAAGGATGACCTGGGAAAAATCCTCACAGTCTAGAAATATTTCTATAAGTATCAAATATTATGGATCTTAATAAACTATAACTATTTTTATGTTGTTAATATCAGTATCTTTAGTTAATAAATATTTGGGTTGACCTGACCCAAACCGAACCAAGTTGTACTCCTAATTATGATGATGATGACATAGTGTTTAAAATCGAAATTGGATTGGGGGATGTCCCAGTCCAATATCGAGTTCAATCGCAGATCCATGAAATAAAATGAGTCTGAATTTCAATTTAGTAGGCCAGGACATGGGCTCAGACCTAATAAAAATTGGACCAGAATTTGTCCCCCTCTGATTAGGCTTGTCAACGAGCCAAAGCTTCAGCTCTATAATTAGGCTCGTGAGCCGAGCCTGAGTCTGAAAGAAAAAAGCTCATTATTTTAATGAGCTTTGAGCCGATCATGGTTAAGCTCGGCTCGGTTAAAGTTCAACTCGGTTTGTATATGACATTATATGTCCATATTCTTGTATCTAATAGTATGTATTAATATTAAATTCATATGTTAATTATTATATTATATATAATAATAACTATCAACTATAATTTTAATGTATTTGCACTAAGCTAAGTAGGTAAAGGAGGATATGTCTTCAATAATATTAATATTTCTGCAAAATGACAATGACAAAATAAAATTATTATTTTTTATTAGTAAAAAGGACTCATTGAAAAATAATAGATAAGAAAATAGTACTATTTCTCGTTCAATAGATAAGAAACTCATTGAAATATAGGAAGTTGATAAACACACTTCCATACAGTTGCAAGAGAGAGGTGAGGGCATCAAAAACTAATGGACGACGAGCGATTAACGGCGACGGCGAGCGATTGACGGCAATGGCAAGCGATTGACAACGAGCAAGAGGAAGAGGGAAATCGCCAAGCTAGAGGGATTTGGGCAGAAGAAAGAGAGCATGGGAGTTTTCGTGTGAAAGAGAAGGGATTTCGCGGGGTGGGTTATAAACCATTTGTCGGCGGTCTTTAGAAAACCACCGACAAATAAAAACCATACTTAGCAGTCCTTAAAAGACCGCCGATCAATACTGACCCTAACTCGGCGGTCCAATTTGGACTGTTGTTAATTGTTATTATTTGGCAGCGGGCGGTCGAAAGACCGCCGAAAAATATTATAACTATGGACCGTTGAGGTATCTGAATTAAACAGCGGTCATTTAAAGACTGTCGTTAAATACCAATGGCAAAACCATTGTGTTTTGTAGTGCACAACTATTAGAATTTTGGTATGAAGATAGGATTGGTTAACACTTGAGTGAAATGTAAGTGATGGAATGTTATAGGCTAAAGGTGGGGGGAGAAGGAGGTAGACACAAGGCTTAGAGAAGGAATGGTCTATTCACTTCTTGGTCTTAGTTATATTTGTAGTTACAAGTGCTCCTATTTATAGACTTCTTATGAAAAGTCTACATTCTTCTAGATTCATAATATTCTAGAAAGATCTATGTAATCTTTATCTTTCTAAATTTATAATGTTCTAGATTTTTCTAATGAAGAATAGTTCTAACACATTCCAAAATATTCTAGAATGTTCTACAAAATAAGCATCACTCTTTAACACATATTCTAGAATGTTCTATAGAATGAGTAGCACTCTTTAACAGTCCTCCTTGATGCTCATTTCTATAACTTCAATCATGCTCCTTAGTAACTTGAACTTGGCTCTTGGTAGTGCCTTAATAAAGATATCTGCAACTTGTTCTTCAATCCTGCAATACTTTAACTTAATCTCTTGTTTTGCGGCTGTCTCGTAGTTTTATGGTTCTAAAGTTGTAAAATTGCAAGTTTCGTATATTTCGACTAATGGTCTAGTCCACCTTGGAGGTGACTCTGGAAATGAATCTTTTTGCCTTGTTGATGATCGAGGTGTCACTTCTGGTGTCACGGTGTGAATTGGGGTCTCTAAAACTTTGCTTCTTTCTTCTGTTTGGTGTTGCCTTGGCAATGCTTCTATTGTGATGCATCTCTTTTCCACTCTTTCCTCTTCCCAATTCCACCTTGCATTTTCATCGAACTCTACATCTCGACTGACGATAAGCTACTTGGTTCTAGCTCTATAGACTCATTAGCCTTTTGATTTAGTACTATAGCCCAAGAAGATTCCTTTCTCTGTCTTGTCATCTGGCTTGCTTCTTTTCACATTTTGTATATGAACATAGCACATGCAACCAAAAAGTCTAAGATGTTTTGCCGATGGCTTTTCCCCGCTCCAAGCTTCAACTGAAGTTTTATTTTGCAGATCTTTAGTTGGACATTTGTTTAGCAGATAAACTGTAGTGTAAATTGCCTCTGCCCAGAATGTTTTTGGAAGGCCTTTCTCCTTAAGCATAGTTCTTGCCATCTCCGCTACTGTTATGTTCTTTCTTTCAGATAATCTGTTTTTCTCATGAGCATATCCAACAATTTGTTGGTGTTCCACACCTTCATCTTTACAAAATTTATCAAATTCATTGTAGTTATACCCATTTCCCCTGTCACTACGCAGTACCTTGATATAGGGGCCACTTTGTTTCTACACATAATTTTTGAATTTTTTGAAAATTTTGAACACTTATGATCTTTCACAAAGAAAGCATACCTAGTTCATCCTTATATAGTCATCAATGAATAAAATAAAGTACATGTTTTGCTCATGTGAGAGTGTCCTCATAGGACCACATACGTCTATGTGCACCAGCTCCAATAATGATTTGGCCCTCCATGTTTTCCCAGATGGAAATGGTTGTTGTCGTTGCTTCCCGAGTAGACAACTTCCACAAATATCTTCTTTCTCTTTAATGGGTGGCATATCTTTTATCATATTTTTTTGATAGAGTAATTTCAATCCACAAAAGTTGAAGTGGCCAACTCTCTTACGCCAAAGCCATGAACTTGTTCCATTATAGCCGTTTCTTGCACATATCTCCACTTGATAGGAAAGTTTCAATTTTTCTCCAACTTCACCACAACTATCTCCACACTTCTATTTTTCTTGTCATAGATTGTACATGAGTCTCCCACAAAATACAATGAGTATCCACTTTTCATCATCTGGTCAACATTGAGCAAATTTTGCTTCAGATTAGGAAAAGCAAAACGTCATGAACAAATCTTGTACCTTCCTTTCTATGGCAATAGTGCCTTTGCCATTTGCCTCCATTACTACACCATTTTCTAGTCTCACATGTGATTTGATTGATTTATCAATATCAAAGAATATGTTTTCGTCTGCAGTCACGTGATTGCTGCAGCAACTATCACCGTAGCATCTGCTATCTTTCATTTGAGATGCTGCTTGGCAGGCATAGAAAAATTTCAAAACGGAAAGGATGATGAGAAGGCCCTCTACAAATTTGAGTATCGATTATTAATCAACAGCTGTTCGCAAATCGTGTCAAAGCAGTACTAAGAAGAGAAAATCTGATGTGAACTAATCAACAGCTTCTGTTCTGAGTACACCCAATATTCCGGATTCTCGATGAAGACTGTCCGAGGCCACTTCAATGTTAGTCAGAATTATTCTTTGTACCACAAGTTCCATGTAATAGTAGGTCAAAAACTCAAAATCACATCTTCCCTTTAACCACTTTATTTGGTCAAAAGTCGAAAAGACAGAATTATACAAAAGCTGCAATCTAAGCTTCACTCTATGGCATGGTTTCAAGGATCCCGGCCGGTACGGATCGGGACCGGACCATATTGATCCGGTTCCAACCCGTGATACAAAGCAAGGTTTTAAAGACCGGAATTGGTCGCCAGACCGATCCTGTCCGGTTCCAGTCCGGACTGCCGGTCCAGATTGGTACCGGCAGGTCTGGATCCGGTACAAAAAACAAAAAAAAGTTTGAAAATAATTTCAGACCAGCGGGACCAATTGCCGGACTGCCGGACCGGCTGTATCGGAGGCCGGACCGGCAATACTGGTGGGACCAATCGTCGGACCGCCAGAACCGGCTGCCGGACCGCCGATCCCTGACCCAACAATACTTCCTTTGTATTGCAGGTTGGAACCGGACCAGTATGGTCCAGTCCCTATTCGGACCGATATCACTCGATCCTTGAAACCATGATACAAAGGAAGTATCGCTGGGTCATGGACCGGCGGTCTGGCGACCGGTACCGCAGGTCCGGCGGTCGGTTCCGGTGGTCCGACGACCGGTCCAACCAGTACTGTCGGTCCAGCCTCCGGTACTGCCGGTCCGCCGTTCCAACGACCGATACAGCTGGTCCGACAATTCGGCGATTGGTCCCGCCGGTCCGTACGATCCGACGACCAGTTCCGCCGGTCCGACGATCGTCTCCGCCAGTATGAAATATTTTTAAATATATATATTTTTTTTTTTAAGCTTTTTGTACCGGATCCAGATCGCCCGGTACCAATCCGGACCGGCAGTCCAGACTGGAACCAAACATGATCGGTCCAGCGACCGATTCCGGCCTTTAAAACCTTGCTCTGTGGTGTAAGTTTCAAGACAATCAGACAAAATCAAGTTAAACAGAAAAGAAAAGAAAACCAAACTTTACATTAAGAAATTTAAGTTTTCAATGGCTCTTTTCGTGCACTATTTCTTTCAGTAAAATCAGTGATTAGTCGTTGTGAATTTTTATTATAGGAAGCATTGTAGGACAGCCAAAGCTTATGAAGGCCTATTGTACTTGGCGGAGTAGGGAACAAACTCTTGAAGGAGAATCAGTGATTAGTCATCGTGAATTTTTATTATAGGAAGCATTGTAGGAGAAAATGAAAGCTATTAATACACAAAATATTGTGGAATCAAAACTTTCTCCAGTCGGTTAGATGCAAAAAATTTGAAATCCTTTTAAGGGTTGGAGTGGATGGGTGTTTACGTTTCGATTCCACGAATGGGAGTAGTTGCTTCGCCATTTGTAAGGGCTAATTAATTGAAGGGTAAATTATACTCACACCTATGAGATTTTTAAAACTACATTGATTCGCTTTATATGAAACCTCAAGGCAGTCATGGACTGATTTACCCCTAATAAAACATAAAATTACTCCTCTCAAATCTACCACTCCCACCCCACCACCACCCACCACAACCACCACCACCACCGATGGCAGGGGTGGTGGTGGTGGTGGTGGGGTGATGGTGGTGGGAGTGGTGGTGGTGTGGTGGGGTGGGGTGGTGGATTTGAGGAGTAATTTTATATTTTATTAGGGGTAAATCAATCCATGACAAGGTTTTTATTCTCGAGATCCTGGATCGAACCGGTTCGAGCTGATCCAGATCACTGATTCGGTACTGGATTGGCCAATCCTGGTCCGATCCAACTTTCGGATCGTCCTTTGAAAAAAAATTGGATCCTTAGGATCCAGTTATTGGATCGGTCGGGATCGGCTAATCCATATTGGAATTGGTTGGGTCGGTCCAATCCAAACCTAATTGAAAAAAAATTGGATTATTTAGATCGGTCCGATCCAGTCATTGGATCGGATCGAATCGGCCGATCCATATCGCTATTCGTTTGATTGGTCCGATCCAAAGCCACTTGATACAATAGTTGTATCGTGGCTTGGGATCGGACCGGTCCTAGCCGATCCCGATCCAGATCGGCCAATCCGATCAAGACCGATCCTTGAAACCATGGTCCATGATCCCCTTGAGGATTCATATAAAGGAAGTCAATGTAGTTTCAAAAACCTCAAAGAGTCTAAGTGCAAGTGGTAAACCTCAGGGTTGAAAGTGTAATTTACCCTTAATTTAAAAAGAAATTTTTTTCGATCAATGTAATGTAAGGTTTATGTAGCAAAAGGAGACAATATGGATGGCTAATATAAATAACCTCAGACCAAATAGATGGTCTTAATTGACCGCGTTGTCTCTCCAAGTAGTAAAAATAAAAATAAAAATAGCTAGATGGGGATGATTAGAAAGTTTTTTTTTTCTTTATGGACTTATCTGGTGGATGATTCATAAGCATATCTAGAACATATTGTATACACTTGAACATCAAATATTTTTTTTCTACAATTGTGGATAAGGCTAAATCAAATCTACTCTATTGATCAAATGGTTTTTGGGTAAATGACTCACAGTGTCCATCTCAAATTATTTAAGGGCAGTTTCTATGTAGCAGCATTTATCCCATGTACTATTGTGTACAAAAGCCACATACAGCTGTTCATATGAAAGAAAAAAAGAAGGTGGCAACCCCCATTCAAGGAAAGGGATATATGGTTCTAATGACGACCTTTGTGGTATCTGATAGTCCCTTCTAGAAAGTATATCTATATATATATTTTGTCGTATCTGAATAGTCCCTTCTAGAAAGTATATATATATTGTGGTATCTGAATAGTCCCTTCTAGAAAGTATATATATATGATACGCATACAATACCCAGTTAAAACAATAACTCTTACTCTCTCTCTCTCTCTCCATGACAACAAGAAGTGAAAAATCTGAATAATCCCTTCTAGAAAGAATAGATCCAATCATATATATGATACCCATACCACAGCCACTTAAAACAATAACTCTCTCTCTCTCTCTCTCTCTCTGATAAAACTCTCTCTTTCTCTGTCTCTCTTCATGGCACCAAAAAGTGATAAATCCATCAAGAATTTTGTGAGCAAAGGAGCATGGACTGCAGAAGAAGATCAGAAGCTTGCTCAGTCTATTGATATCCATGGTGCAAAGAAGTGGAAAACAGTTGCAGCAAAAGCAGGTTATATCTTTGGCCTTAAACTGAAATATGTAGAGTTCTTCATTTTGATCTTGAGCTTAATGGGTTCCATATTCTTGCAGGTTTGAATAGGTGTGGGAAGAGTTGTAGGTTGAGATGGTTGAATTATCTGAGACCTAACATTAAGAGAGGCAGTTTCTCAGAAGAAGAAAAGGATTTGATACTTAGGCTCCATAAACTTCTGGGAAACAGGTATAGTAATTTATAATAATCAAAAACAAGTCATCAGTTGTAATATTGGCATCATTTTTGGTTTATTTTTAATTGGATTTTTGTGATTTTCCCCATAGGTGGTCTTTGATTGCTGGAAGATTACCAGGTCGAACGGATAACGACATTAAGAACTACTGGAATTCTTTTTTGAGAAAAAAAGTAAAGCCGAAAGAGAAACCAACTGGAAGTTCAATTACGCAGGAGCCTAAGCCCCAAAAGATTTGGGACACTGTAGTAGAGGTGAACGAAAAAGATAACAAAGAGGATGGGAAGTTGGAAATAGTGTTTGAATCTCTTGATGTGAATGAGTTTTTTGATTTCTCAATTGAGGAGAATTCCAATTTGGAATGGATAAAGGCCAACTCCTTTGAACTTGATGACAGTTTCTTTGCATTTTCATGAAATGGAAGTGCTCTCTCTTTCATGAACTTGGTGAAGTTTATGTATTTGTGAAAGAAAGAATAAGGTAGTGATCAGATTCGTGTAATTGTTTTCATTTGCTCTTTGAATCAAGGCTAGCTTTAATGTAGCTTTAATGGGGTGTGAGTAAGGATGATTGAACTGTGTGGGAAAAAAACATAAGCTTTTGAAAAGCATACATCCACTCATAAAAGAATGTGAAACAACGAGAAAGTCGGACATTGTGATTCTCGTGTTACTCCCATAAAACCGGTGACATAGTGTTTCGGTTTTCTTTCTTAGGCTGCGTTTGGCCAGGTTTGTGCTTATGGATAAGCACTCGTTGCTAAGGCTGCATTGGCCCAACTTCTATAAGTACTTGTTGCAACTTATAGCTTATCCATAAGCACAAACCCGGCCAACGCAGCCTTAGCAATTGGAAAACCCTAAATCACACTGAATCCTATATCCTAAGCCACCTTAAATCATATATTATTATGTGGAGACTGACGCTATTGAGGAATTCAAGAAGTACTGATGATCCAGCTACTGATTCCCTTGGTTGATAGGCCCGAGGTCTAAGGGAATTTCACATGCCATTTTGTTTAATCTTATTTACAGGATATTTATCATGCTTTTCGTAATTGTTCTTGTAACATTTTTTTTGGAGATGTGAGAACAGTGGAACTTGGTGTGAATCCGTGGACTTAGAAATCATTATCGAATCACGTAAATCATTATGTCTTGTGTGTTTGATTTACTTTCTTTTTCTCCGTTTATATTTCTTTCTTTACACCTGTAGACACCTCATTTGGAACGATCACGTGGACGACCGACCTCGCGCCACGCGGCGATAGTGGAAAGCATCAGTGATATCACTTTTGATCCCGTGAAAGGTTAACCTCGGGGGAATATCATGGACCTGTCGATCGGAGGCCTGAGACAGAGGCCTTCTGCTCAAGGCCCACCCCTCAACAGCCGTGCTCGAAGGAGGATCCCGAACGCCTGGTCGTTATAACGACTAAAAGAGCCGTAACGAGTTGTTACTCACAGCACTATATATAACCCCACCTAAGAGGGTAAACGGGTTGGATGGTTGTGCGAGATCACTAATCACTACTTACGTGAAACCCCTCTCGCCCTACCAAGATCCCTAGTGTGCTCTACTCCCTCCTACTAATCACTAAGTCCCCGACCCCACGACACGCGAAACCCCACCTACATTATTAACGACTTCACTGGGGAGATCTTTTGATGGCAGGAGGTCGAAGGAAGACGAATAGCCAGAATCAGCAGGACCCGCCCTTACCACCTATCGTCGCTACCGACCCGCAACCTGAAAGTCAGGACGATTCCTCGTTCCCCTACACGGTGAACAGGTGAGGGCAATCAAGGTGACCCCATCAACTAGAATGCCTACTTAGCGACCCTACATGAATTGCTTAAAGAGTTGACGCAACACTCTCAAGTGATGTCCCACCCTAACAATGAGGTGTTCGTAAGCCGACCTACGTCTGAGGCAACCCAAGCACCTCCCATCCCTGTGGCAAAAATGGGCAATACGACTTCGATGTATGTTACTCTGAAAGATGTCCAAGCCATGCTGGAAAAATAGTGAACCTACTTCGCAGTGGCCGCTGGTTCCAATATGGGTATTCGTTCCTCGCACCCAGCAGATTTTCTCAAACACATCGTCCCCACCTAATATGCTATTTTGTCGTTTCCCCAATACAATGGGCGAACTAGAAACGCCAAGGAGCATGTTAATCGATTTATCGACACCTTGGGAACCCACACTGCCAACAAGAACCTACGTCTCCGCGAGTTCTCAAAGCCCCTTACTAACCACGCCTATTCGTGATATAGCAATCTGCAACCCGGATCAATACATACCTGGGAAGAAATGACAACTCGCTTCATGCAAACGTTTTTCGACGTCGAGGAACAAATCATATTGTTTGACCTCGACAAGACTTACCAACGAGGCGACGAAGGACTGGTTGCATACGTTAAGAGATTTCACGATAAAACCTTAGAATGTCATGAGCCTATAGCAGAAGCAAAGTTGGTTCAACTGTTTATAGGCGGAATGGATAGATCCTGCAGAGCAGTACTGAAAAATATCGGCATAGTGACATTCACTTGTTGGTATCAGCCAGAAAGACCACCGAATCTGTGGTCATTTTCGACAGGGCACCGCGAATGGAAAAGAGAACAGTGGTGTCCACCATTGATAGCTCACCAAAGCGACAAAGCGAGGGGCAACTAATAAGGGTGTAACACTTGCACTTTTAGACTTATTATTCATGCTTATTAGTCTTAGAGCTGCACTTATATGAATGAATTAATGCAATTAACTTGTTTTGCAGGTTTGGTGATGA
>JAUPMG010132467.1:0-11456 GCA_031762675.1 Pachysandra terminalis
TCCATTTTCTTTTTCTTTGTTCTTTTTTGAAGTTAGGATAGTAATTTAATGGTTTCTATTTGTGTTTTTTTTTTTTTCCTTTTTTTGATCATTGTTTAGTTTTCATTGTCGTTTTTATTTGTATCCAGCGTATCGAGATAGTATCGAGCGTATCGAGACTGTATTGATATTGTATCGACCCGTATCGAAAGCGTATCGAGCGATACGCTGTTTTTTTTTTGTATTTCGTGTTTTACATGCATGTATTGTGCCGACCCACTCGATACACGATACGCGATACGTATCGCCCGATACGGACGATACAATACGATATTTTGAACCATGCTCATCAGACAAAAAACAGAAAAACTCCATGTATGTTCGACATATTAGCTGATTTAAAGAAAGAACTTGTAAAGCGAGCCGGATAATACTCCTCCATAATACATTATATTGTGGGGTGAAAGATTCTCCAACAAATCTTGATTCTTGTGGCCCAAAACAGGCTGAGATAAGTTAAATACAAAGGCCCGAAAAGAAAAAGAAAAAAAAAAAACTTGCCATTCATAAGAGGGGAAAAGAGCATAATAATAATAATAATAATAATAATAATAATAATAATAAGAGAACATCCCATCATATTGTGTCTAACTTAGATTTCGCGTGATATCATGCTTATAATCGTTCATTGATACTGTTTATGCATATATTTATCGGTATGAACTATGAATAGTGGCATACCCCCAATATAACATGTAATTGCATATGTACATATAGATACTCTGGGGAGGGCAGTACGAAGGGGGTGGGGAAATAAATAAGTATATGACCTAGAATTTTAACTTTATAAACATGATGTGTTATGTAATCCAATGTGCTTTGTGCAGTATGCTCGTGCTCTATCTACAACTAAAGGTTATAGTGGTTATGGAGCTGAGCGAGGAAACCAGGTATGAAGAAGCATGTATTGCTACCTATTCTGTATTGCTTTATAAGCCTTTTGGTTTTTTGTTTGCCATATGTTTGTCCAGCTTTCTCTCTTTGCATGCAATACTTGATCTACGAATTATAGCTAGTGCTTATTAGTATTACAGATCCTTTGGATGTGTTTGGCACTGCTTAATCTGTTACTTTCAATGGGTCTTCCTGTGGAGTGTTTGTATAACTTCCACATTGATAAAACTATACAACCATCAAAGTGATGAAAGAATAAATATAGAAATGGGGAAATGGTTGTTCAACCTGAAAAAGGCTATATCAATGTATAAAATGGAATAAAATTAAAAATGAATATATATATATATATAGTCTATGTGTGTTGGCGTGAAGGTTTAACTTCAGAGACCATGTAACAGGCATTAAGGATGGCAATTGTGGAAAGGTTCTACAGAGATGTGGGAGTAAAAGACAATGAAGTTTTTGTATCAGATGGTGCACAGTCCGACATTTCTCGTCTTCAGGTATTCAATATTTGGAATTGGTGATTTTTGCATTCTGAATTTTCCTTACTCTCCTTGAATGGTAAAGCATAAGCACTTGGTTTTATTAAACAGTACAAGGAGAAGTTTTTGTCGAGGACCTGGAAATTAACCTTGGTTTATTATATGAATTCTGATTCCTGATTCTAGTTTGTTTCCATGACAGCTACTTCTGGGATCCAACGTGACAATGGCTGTCCAGGACCCGTCCTTTCCGGTAATGTTATGACAGCTCAGATTTTCTTAGACAATTCCTGGAAAGCGCGTATATATATAACGACTTTTAATAGTACACGCCTACTCTTTAGAAACTTGCCAAATATCATTTAGTTTAGGTATTTCATGTTTCTCTTGCTCTACCTAGTTCTCGAAGATGGGGAAGGTTTAGCCAAACTGTGCAATCAATGATGGCCCTGCCCCTTGAAGACAAGTAAACCAAAAATAAGCGCGTATATATATAACGACTTTTTTTTTCAAACCAAGCTACTTATTAACGCTATAGATAAGTGCTTCCATTGAGTCACTTATCAAACGAGTGCTTATCCAAAAGCACAAACCGGGACAAACACAACCTTATAATAGTTAAGATAACCGAGTCGGTGGCTTTTATTGCATGGTTTAGATAACCGAGTCGGTCGACGTTCTTGCAACATGGTTAGGGCTTGTCAAGGATAATAAATCTGAGGTTGTTCATCATATATTTCTTCCTCCAGTTATAATCTCATTTTAATTTGTATGTAACTTTGGACTGTTAATTGTGAAAATATTTTAGAAATTTTAACGATCATAATGTTCAAATAGTTTTCTGTTGAAATATTTTCTTATTTTCTCATTTGCTCTTTAAAACTGTTTGATTTATGGACCATATGTTTTTTGAGGCAGGCGTATATAGATTTGAGCGTTATAGTAGGTCAGGCCGGCGAGTACCAAGAAGAAACTGGCAAGTATAGGAACATCAAGTACATGAAATGTGGAATAGAAAATAACTTCTTTCCCAAATTGTTAACTACTTCTCGAGCAGATATTATCTTTTTCTGTTCTCCTAACAATCCAACCGGTGATGCCGCATCATGGGATCAGTTGAAGCAACTAGTGGAGTTTGCAAGGGAAAATGGATCAATAATTATTTATGACTCGGCCTACGCCGCTTATATTACAGATGATAGCCCGAGATCAATCTTTTCAATTCCTGGTGCAAGAGAAGTAAGCTACTGCTATGAATAATTTCAAGGGGTCTAATTTTTTCTGCTAAGATCATGCTCTCATTTAACACTGCTCTGGTTGTCACTTAGGTTGCAATTGAGATTTCATCTTTCTCCAAATTCGCGGGGTTCACAGGCGTCCGTCTTGGTTGGACGGTTGTCCCCGAAGAGTTGCGATTTTCAAATGGATATCCCGTCATAAAGGACTTTAACCGCATCGTGTGCACCTGCTTTAATGGCGCATCTAATATTGCTCAGGCCGGGGGCCTAGTTTGTCTTTCTGCAGAAGGTTACATGGTTAGATTTTAAATCCTTACTATTTTCTTGAGGATCCTTTTTTTTTTTTTTTGGGGGTAAATCTCCGTGCTGGTGATCACTCGACCACTCCCGTATAGGGGTATAAGGAGACACGGAATCGAATCCGTGACCCTCCCTGGGGTATAGGGGTATAAGGAGACACGGAATCGAATCCCTGACCCTACCCCACCCCACCCCTCCCCTCCCCTCTTTTGAAGGAGAGCATTTCGTCTGGTCTAAAAAGCCTGGAATATTTGCTACACCCTTGCAATGCTTGTATAACGCAGGATATAAGCATTGCAACGCAGGGTGTAGTAAATATTCCAGACAATTCCAGACGAAATGCTCTCCTTTTGAGGGGGTGTCCTACCAATGTAGGTCATTTTCTTGAGGATCTTGATCATTGTCCTTATTGATCTATGAAAATCTCCTAATTATTTTGTGTTTCAGGCTGTGCAAAGTGTGGTTGACTATTACATGGAGAATGCGAAAATACTGGTCGACACATTTGAATCGCTCGGTTTGAAGGTATATGGTGGCAAAAATGCACCGTATGTCTGGGTACATTTTCCAGGTTCAAGATCTTGGGATGTATTTACTGAGATTCTTGAAAGAACACACATAACTGTTGTTCCAGGGAGTGGATTTGGTCCGGGCGGCGAAGAGTATATTAGAGTTAGTTCTTTCGGAAATAGAGATCATATCGTAGAAGCGTCGAGGAGGCTGAAAAATCTCTTTTTATAAACGGATCATTTTTGTTCTCTCTTGAGTCAAAACGAAATAATGATTTTTATCCATTTTAGACTGTAACTCTTTCCTTTCTTATAACTGAGATTGTGAAAGTCATTATACTTGCAAGAAATAAAAGTTGCTCTAAGATTCAGGTGCAAAAGAGTTTTTGAAATGAAAGAGGGCAGGGTATAGGTACGTGCACAAGCACACACAGTATCTATATATAAATTACTTTTGGCATGCACAAGCACTTTTTTTTTTTTTTTCTGGTTAGAACATTGCACAAGCACCCCAAACACATACTGTTTTATGAAATAAAATGGGTTTTGATTTCTACTATTTTTGATGAGTAGACCACTCTTTTGATGTTAATATAATTAAGCTTGAAATATTATTTTAGTCATTCTTGCTTATTACTAAGTATGATTGTCGATGTCGTTATAAGAATTCTTTTTTTTTTTTTTAATAATAATTTAATTATTTTTTTATATTTATCATATGAAATATCACCCTAATGATTGTGTTAATAAGATCTGATATTTTCCCTTCCAAAAAAGATCTGATATTTTAAGAATTTTAATCAACTTCAAGTGACTTAATCATAATCATCCAATTGATCACTAGATTTTTGACAAAGCTCTGAAGATATTTTCTTATTCCCCTTAGCCAAAAAAGATCAGGAAAGCCTTCAACAGGATTATTTTTTTGTATGAAATGCCCATAGATATTCTACCAAAAAAATAAAGAAATCCTCATAGATATTCCTCTCTATAAGAGGTGGGCCCCAAGGGCTAGATACTGTAACGGATATATTTTTGATGAAATATCTTTCAAGATCTTTTATTTATTTTGTCATCAAATGATCCTCCAAGGAGAAAATATCTCTCTTTACAAAGGATGATCCTTTTAGATATTTATCCTCTGCTTTATTTTTTTGGGGAAGGTATTTATCCTCTGCTTTCTTGACTCTTTTCCACTGATATGTTTCTTAATGCAAGGCTTAATGATTGCTTGGTGCCATTATAAAACCTAAGAACCTCTTATATTTGTACTAACCTTATATACTGATTTATTTATTTTTTTTAATTATAATTCCTTTTTTGGAGATTGATGAAATATGTGAATTTTTTATAATCACTTATTTTAAGTCTGTGAAACAAAATCTTAGGCTATGTTTGCCACTGCTTAAGTAAGAGTTTATAACTTATTAAAGTGCTTTTTTAAGTTATAAGTGCATTTGGTAACGATGAACAGGAAAGTTTTTAACCATAAAGAGTAAAGGAAGATAGCCTATACTGCTCTCAACAACGTTCTCCTTACCATTAGTGTGAGAAGTGGTTTTTAAACATATATTAGTGATACTTTGAAAATGGCACTTTTATCCTGAACACAATATTAAACTCTTTAAAATGATATTTTTATTACTAAATTTTATGACAATTTATATGACTTGTCTTGTTAAGGTATTTAATTGATCATTATTAATTACTAAATACATTTTTTCTCAAACCAAACAACTTATTAATATTATGGATAAATGCTCTCATTGGGCCACTTATGCAACGAGTGCTTATCCAAAAAGACAGGACAAACACAACCTTAGAGTACAATGTAATCAATCAGTGTTAACCAAACAGAAACTAGTATTTTATAAATCTGTAATAAGAAAACAACTCCAATGTAAACCGGTAAGACCCGGATAGATTAATCGGATCTGAAGATCAAAAGCTCCCTGCTGACCTATACAAATACTGAGTCGACCCGAACTATTTATGGGTTCTTGATGGATTGGAATATGAATATCCAATAGAAATTTGACCTTATTTAGGTCCCCAAACACCCAAATTCATATCCAGATATAATCGGATAGCTATAAGGGTCGACCCGATCCATTAATAAAGCAATAAAGAAACTCACAAGTGGTCCCATCAGTATCCAACTTTCCTTAAACGCATCATTCTTACTTCTAAAAAAAGCCGATGTGGCACATTTGTGGTAGTAATGGATTAAGGCACGAAAGAGGCACTCAAAAGGACTTTTGTGTGTCCACATTTTATCTTCTCTTTAAGTTTTTAAACTCTCCATGAATGAGAGAATAAATAAATAAAGCCATGAGATAAAAACCCAAGTAGTGATGGCTTTGTCACCAAGCCAACATGAAACTACTCCTATAAATTCCCCTAGCCACCATTGCCACCCCCCACAACACTACTGCATCTGATCAGTTCTGCAGATTCATAGATTCTCCTCTACCGTTTTACGGCAATGTCATCGGTCGGAGCAATTTCCGCTGATGTTTACGTGATGCAGAAGCGCCACAAGGAGAAGCTGAAGAGATTGGAAGAAGAAAGAGAGAGGAGAGGAGAAGTAAGTCCCAAAGCCAAAAAAACCGGGATTTTCGGGAAAACTACTAAAAAGGTTCATCCCAGTGGTATGTCCTCATCAGTTTCTGCCAGGAAATCAAGTTAGATGCTGAAGTCAAGGAGTTGGCTCTTGAGTTATGTCTAATGAAAAAATGTATATTTTAGACTTAATACTTTGTGAAGTGTGTTTGGGATTCCATGAACCAAGTTTTTAAGTTTGCCTATAGTTTGGATAAGGCCTTATATACAGTTGTTGGACTTTCTTTTGTTTTTGGTAAATTTGTGGGTGCAGGACATGTCCTCTGGTGCAACATTTTCGCTGTGCAACAAAAACGGTACCCTATATAATAACTTAGTGGTACCCTTAAACTTTGGGTTGGTGTGGGTTGGGTTTATATAACTTTGGTTGGTTTTGGGTTGAAAAAAGCCAATTCGAATTAATTCGATTCAATTTTGGATTAGGGCTTCGAGTAACCCGACATAATCCAAAACTCAAACTGAATTAACACGGTTAATATATATATAAATCCATCTAAACTTCTACTACTTCTAAATAAGCCCTAGTTGCATATGTTGGATAAATTAGATTTGATTTTTTAATTATTTGCACATAATTCATGTTGGTTTAAGTCTAAATATATGACTCAAGCAGTGATTGTGCTTATCAACCCAAATTAGCCTGACCAAATCAATCCAAAATTGCGATTTGGATTGGATTTAGGGTTTACAAAATAAAATTGGTTTGGTGTTTGGGTTTCATAGCTCGGTTTTCAAATCGGATTGGGTTGAGGTTTACTCGAACCAAGTTGCACCCCCAGCTGAGGTGGCCTTTGAAGCCATCTACAAAGGCGGTTCTGCTTTGACCGCCGCAATAATCCAAACACTTAACATGAATGTGTACAACATTATAAATAATGTTTAAAATATATATACATATCTTATATAAATAAATATAAATATAACAGATCGTATCATAATATAAACTTAACTTCCTTTATCTTATACTACTTGTGTACCGTAATATCACTTGTATACCATAATACAAACTTAATTTTTTTCTGGTTAATAATACTTAATTGAATGTCCTTTGTGATTAATACTGTAAGGATGGCCGTTACCATTTCGTTGTTGAGGATTTCCTGCCGAAAGGGGTAGTTTATTATCAAAACTGTGTCCGGTCCAATTCCAAAGATGCCATAAATGAAAAAAAATAAAAAATAAAAATCGGTTCGAATTATGGTTTGTTTATACTCATTAAATTCAATTTAATTTTCAATTCGGTTTAACCAGAGCCTTAATCATAGACCAAACTGAATAAATTCATTTTATTTTTTTAAATCGTAATGAACCAGACCGATTTTGATGAATCAGTTCAATTTGTTTGAACTGAACTAATTGACACCCTAAATGCAATGCAAGTGTCACTTTTGCTGTGTTTGATTTGCGTCAAACTGTAGGAAAATGAAAAAGAAAGTGGTGAGCCTCACCCCTTTCTTTTTCCTTTGGGTAAACTCCACTTACACCCCCTCACCTTTCTGAAACGCCACTTACACTACCTGTGGTTTGCATTGTAATGCAAAAACACTACTTATGTTGACTTTTTATTTAAATATTAACAAAATATATACAAATTTACCTTTTTAGCCCTGTAATATTAAATCCCTACTCTTATAACCAAAACCACCCCACCACCACCATCACCACACTACTACCATCACCACCACCACCACCACCACGCCACCTTCACCACTACCACCACCACTTTCCCCACCACCACCACCACTATCACCACCACCACCCTACCACCCCACCATCACCACCACCACCACCCCACCATCACCACCACCCAATGTGCATCCTTTGCACACTTAGGTGGTGGTGGTGATGGTGGAGGATATAAATGACTTAAAAAAAAAAAAGGTATAAATGTATTTTATGACCTTAGATAAGAATAATATAGTCAAAATTTTGAATGACATCAACACTTTTATTAATATTTAAATAAAAAATCAATAGAATGGGTGTCTTTGCGTTATTATATAAACCTCAAGGGGTGTAATTGACGTTTCAGAAAGGTGAGGGGGTGTTTCTGTTTCTGTCAGAAAGGTGAGAGTGTGTAAGTGGAGTTTACCCTTTTCCTTTTGGTGTTTGGTTGTTTGGAAAAGTGAAACTAAAGTGGGTCTCACATTAAGAATTAGAAAATTTTTGGTTTCTTGCCCGAATTTGAGTAAAACGAATAAGAAAAAAAAAATTTGATTCCTTTGGACTTTCCCACAATTTGACGCAAATCAAACACAGCCTTTGAGATAATGGTAAACACCTAAAAGTGCTATCCTTGGGTCTTGATATCGCCTTCACCATAATGAAAAAATAAAAGAGGTGCGGGATAATTTACGCTTCAATTGAGTCCGATAATTGTGTTCGTATTGGTCGCCACAACTGATTCCGACTCATTCCCGTGCAATTTTTATTGATAGCCGCCCTCCTAAAAGCGTATTCTAGATAAGTCCTAACTAATGTTAGACTAGGCTTGATTTAGGTCTTCCTGCACTCTTAGTTTGCTATATCTCTGGGTTATCCTACCACGATGGATCCAGCCGAAAAAAATAAAAATAAAACATTGACACCCATAAATCAAAGCAACATTAATGTACGTATTGTATTAGATCCGTACACATTAAGAATTAGCAAATAAACCTATGGTCCTAGATTCATTTATAGTTAAAAAAAATAGTATTTGTGACCTACACCTCATGTAAGAAGGCTAAGTAATGTGATCCACTACTAAGTGGATGCTGAAATGGCGGTCTTTACCTACCTCCCCGCATTCATTAATTAAATTCCAATAATATACTCAAAAGGCTAATTAATAGTCACTCAAAGTAATTAAACTCTTCTTCAACCGAAAGGATAACCACAAAGACCATCAAATGATAGTTTCTAGTTTTTGAGGTTCCATTTTCTCCGGCCCCAACTAAAGAGGTATTAGTGTGTGCTACGGGAGGAGCATATCTATAATGCATCCGTACGGGGTACCGGTCCGTATCCGGTACAAAACTGATGGAACCGCATTAAAAATATTGGAATGGACTGACGGTTTTGGTTGGGATCGGACCGGTTTCTATCTGGATCGTCCGATCTACAAATCTAATAATAATAATAAAAAATCGGTTGTACTGGCCAGGGCTAAAATTATTTTTTATTGGGTTAGATTAGGTTGACCTTAACCTGGCTCGATTGTTTTTGCATACACGGTAAAGGTTTAGGCTGTGTTTGGACCCTTGGATTTCAGAAAAAAAAGAAAAAAAAGCATTTGTTTTTGTTTGGTCGAACATTTTTAGAGAAAAGAAAGGAATTCGAATGAAAATTTTATATAAAATTTTGTCTTTGCCACTAAAAAATTCTCTCCAAAATGTTAAAGATTTTGAGAGAAAAGAAAAGGGAATAAGTATGATAAAAAGCCTCTTTACCACCACACTACCATTGCTACCACCACCACCACCCTACTACCACCACCACCACCATTACTACCCCACCACCACCACCAACATCACCACCCCACCACCACCACCCCCCCCACACTACCACACCACTACCACCACATGCATGGATTGCATATTGTAATTCATGCAAATATTTTATATGACTAATAGAAATTATCAATTAATTTTCATTTTGGTTTTCTTTACACAACCAAACAAGAGAAAGAATTTTTTGTTTTAATTTTCTCTATGTAACCAAACAGTTGAAAGTAATGCACTTTCTTTTCTGTTTCGTTTTTACTTTTTTTTCTTTTTTTCTGAAATCCAGGGTTCCAAAAACAGCCTTAAACTCTCAAGATCGGATACCAGACCGGTTTTGATCGATCCAAGTCCGTACTGGTAATACCGTCCGGTCCGGATACGATGCAAAAAGTGGGCAGCCTATTTAAATTTTAAATTAAAAAATTTTGGACCAGCCAGACCAGTGGTAATCAATCGATACCGGACCGGTTTAGATCGCTCCAATTCATTAAAAAAAATGATCTTGTCGAAACCTCACTGTACAATTGTTGTATCGTGGCTTGGGACCGGATTGGTATGACAGTATATATTAGGGGTGCAACTTGGGTCGGTTAAACCCAAAATCAAACAAACTCGAACTGACTTTGGTTTGGTTTTGATTTGGTTTTCAGATAATTGGTTCGTTTTCGGTTTAGAAATTATAAATCTGAGTTAGATTTGTTTTGTTTTGGGTTGAAGCCTCCGTTAAACTGAACCGAACCGAGACCCAAACTCAATATAGTTCTAAACTGAATAAATTTTGACCGAATTATAGTCTCTCTCTCTATATATATAATATAATATAATATAATTCTAAAAATAATATATTAAACCGACCTAACGTTACACAAACCGAAACAAAACTACAATTTGAATTGGGTTTATGGTTTCCTATTTTAGTTCGGTTCGATTTTCGGGTTGGGAAGTTCGGTTCTCAATTCGATTCAGTTTGATTTTAGGTTAATTTTCATCAATCTCGGTTTGGTCTTAGGTTGACATCAACCCGAATCAAACTGAACCGAGTTGCACCCCTAGTAGATATGGCAACGTACCGGTTCGAATTGGGTCAAAATTGGGCTGTGATGAACGTGATATATTAAAATAGGGTTGTGAATGCGCCGAGCTTGCACACTAATATAATAACTCTCATGTGAACCCAAGTCCAGTCCATTTCAATCTTAGAGTTCTCCAAGTCCGGGCAACCTAAGATTGTGTTTGGAACCTCGGATTTTGAGAGAGAAGAAAAGAAAATGCTGAAGAAAACACTTTTTTTGTTTGGTTGAAAAAAAAAAGTTGGAGATAGAGATTTGTAAATAAAATAATTATAAAAAAAATATCTTCCCGAGATTTTGAAAGAAAAGAAAATAAAGGTGGAGAGTACACTCCAACACGTCAATCTAACTTACAAGATATCTTATATTTCCTTCATGACTAATCAACTTTACTGAAATTTATGAGTACTCACCAAGATATCTTATATTTCCTTCATGATTAATCAACTTTACTGAAATTTATGAGTACTCACCAAAAAATCATTGGAACTCGCCAGAATTTGATTTTCTTTCTTTTACGTCTCACCTTAACCAAACACTTGAAAAAAAAACTTTTCTTTTCTTTTAAAATCAAAGGTTCCAAACACACTCTAAAAGCTCAATATCTTTTACAATCAAAACTAAAAAAAAATCTATAGTTTTCAATGATATTTGAAGAAATATTTATTAACAAAAAGAGTTATATTTATGATTATAACTTTAGATAAAATATCTATATAATAAAAATCAAAATTTATATATATATATATATATATATATATATATATATATATATATATATATTGATATATAAAATAAGAACTATATGAAA